>JAMLFT010000518.1:0-40857 GCA_026544285.1 Pachyrhizus erosus
TTCTATTATTATTATTATTTGAATATAATTATTAACAAATTATTTTAATTATACTTTTAAAATATTTTTTAACTAATTCAATTATTTATGTAATAATATATTAATTATTGTAAAAATATTTCTATTTTAATGATAATAATTGTAAGAATCATCTAAATTAAAATAATAAATATTTATTGTAATAATTACCTTAAACTGAATTATATATTACCTTGACATAAGTATTGAAAAAAAAAAGTATGGAAAATAAAAAATATTAATGTGCAAGAGGTATAATGAAGTGGACCATAAGGAAAAATAATAGTGGTAACTGACCAGGTAATTCAAGCCATTGAATTTTATGTGCAAGAAAGTAATCAATGGTTATACTCAAACTTATGAATACAAGATGATCACAATGAACTTTTATCAAATAATTTATAAGAAATATCTGAACAACCTAGAGCATAATTGATTATACACCACCAATATGCAAAACCTCCATGGTTAAAACAAGAGAAACAAAAGAAGTTGCACCTTTAATTGCTAAAACAACAATTTTAGAAGAGACAAACACAACCACAATTGGTGTAAAGCCAAATATAAAAGTTTCCCTTCAATTCATATGCTTTCATGTAAAAGATGCAATAAGATACAAATTATGAACTAACTGAATATATAGTGCAGTGAATTACTTTGCTAAGTTTGTCTATGTACACAGAAGAAGAAGAATTCTGTTTTCCTAAATTGTGAACTAACTGAAGACTCCATTTATTGTTGTAAAGTTCTTAATAACTTTAGTACAATCAACATGGCATGAAAGATGGTAGATAAATAAATTACTCTATCACCCAATTGGCAGCATAAGGCAAAAGCATCAAATTAATGACTTTGTCAAGAATGTAATTTTTGGTAACTGTTAGACATTAAGATTAACAAACTAAATACTTGCATTCACCTTTCATTCCATCATCTAGCTATGAATCATCCCAACAGACTACACAATTGTTATGATTAATTATTTTTTTATAAAAAAATAAAAATAATATTTTAAATAAAAAGTACATTTTATAAGAACAACTAAGTATATTAGAAATTGAGATTGGAATAGTTAATATTTGATAAAAAAATTATGTCAATAATTTAGAATGTGAAACTCTATACAACTATTTGTAATAGGCTTTATTTTTTATTCTTATAAAAGTTATCTTCTTGAAAAAAAAATTTACTACAAACACTTATCTTAGTAGAAGAAAACGTAGTTTTAAAATTTGATCCAATGATTGATTTTGTCAAAGTTTCAGATCATTAGGTTAATGGTTGAACCAACGAATCACTAATTGACCCGTACGATTTGATTTGTAAAAAATATGAAAATTTTATATCTAATTTTTTTAAAAAAGAAATCACATCACACATTAATATGATTCTACAACTCCATATTTCAAATTCAAATCTAATACATTCAACCATGAATCACGAACATGAAGCATAATCATTTTTTTCTTTGAATTTTTTTATTTCCAAAATTAGAATGACATCTCTTTGAATATTTTTTAAAAATAATTTTTTTGACCTAGTTTGATCATCAAATTATTGATTTAACCACTAACCTGATCAGGTTGTATCAAATTACACCAGGTTAATTGCATGATCGGTTTAATAAGTAACTTGACCTAATTAAACTTTTAGTTCACGATCAAATTGGTTGGACTGACTAGGTTGGTTCAAATTTTAAAACAGTGAAAGAAAGCTCAAAAACATAGGAGAAACATGATTTTAAAATAAATAAATACATAAATAAAATAGCATAAAATTATTCTGATTACACAATTGCATTAAATATTTAATTGGAGAACTTTATTATCTATAGTAATCCTATTAAACTTAAGCAATATTACCTACCAAAAATTATACATGTGATCTCATACTATAAATGAACTACATATCTTATAGATGAAAATTTTAGACTTTTTTTACTTAAAAGTTACCTTCAAAATTCCAACAAATCTATCATCAGTGACGTTTAGCATACATTTAACTATAAATTCTCTATTTTTTTTATTAATTTAAAAAAATTTACATGTCATTTTGCAAGAAATTCTTGAATATATTGATAGAAACCACAAATTTCCTACAAAATTTCTACCACAAAAAACTAAAATTGTCATACCACGATAACACAAGCTAAGGCAAGAGTTTTTAATTCCCAATTACTAACCACCTCTATCACTTCCAACACGCTAAATCAATTTCAGTAAAAGCAACTCTAGCTAAGTCAAACTAGAAGCAAACCATGCTTAAGGAGTATCATAAAAATACAAAAATTAAATATGTTTTTAGTCCCTAAAAATATTAAAAAGTTTATTTTTATTTTTTTTATTTTGAATAGTTAATTTCTAATTTTTTTTATAAAATGTGTCAAGAGTGAATTTATCACAAATTTCATTAATTATTTTGGTAACTTTGATATTAATTTTAATCAAGTTGATTCTGAATTTGATTAGGTGACTTTATTTTTTTATCTTGTTCTACCAGTGGTGAATTGATTTATTATTTACTTTAGTCCAAATTTATTTTTAACATATTTTATAAAATGACAGACTAAAAATTAATTATTAAAAAATATTAAAAATGAAAATTTTAATATTTATAAAAATTAAACATGTTTAACCCAAATAATAACAAACAGAACTTAGCCTTAGTCACTCTACCACCAGGCATGTAGGTCATTGGATTTAAGTGGGTCTTTAGACTCAAATACAATCTACATGACACCATCTACAACCACAAAGTAAGACATATTTCATCAAATTGAGTAAAGTGTATGACTGTATATATAGTTTGGAGTGTACTAATCAATGAGTCTTGGGCTTTTTTGACAAAGATGCAACTCTAAACATAAAACTAAAAAGAACAACTCACTGTCGTATTTTGAAGACTTTGGATCGGGCCTATTCTCAAATTGTCAACATGGTGTGAAAGCCCGTATGGTGTTATAGCCTGCTAAGATATAAGGAAAGATTTTTTTTAAAAAAGAAAATCAAAGGCAATTCTTAAACATGCCTCTAATAATTATTAATATATTTTTGTTCTCTATTCTTTTTTTATTATTAAATTTACGTAAATATCTTTACTCTTTATCCCCCCTCTCTTTTTCCTCTGACACCTTTCTCAGATCTCACTCCTTTTCTAAAATTGATAAAAATTAACAATTAATTGTGAACAAAAGAAAGAAATAGAACAAGTAAATGGTCCCTATTTATGAATATCAGTTTTTAAATTGTTCAAGTGTTAAATGTTCCTTTCTGTGAAGCAAAAAAATGTTCCCTTCCGAAATTAAGGACAATGCACATCAGCTTCCATGGCCATGCTTTTCGATGAAAGCAATGAGCTTTTGCACTTCCTTCACCAGTGTTGATGATATTAATTAATTTTCTTAATTAACATATATATCAGTTAAACTTTTCTTGTTTTAAGTCTGAAAAGAGTAGTTTGGAGTGCACTAATACATGCAGTCTCATGCTTTTTGGACTAAGGTGTGCTAAAATTAAAAAGACCAAATCACTCTTCTGTTCTAGAAGACTTAGATTGGGCCTGCTCTCAACAGCTTGGTTACAAGGAGACATTAAACTCGGTAGTCAAACCAAGTGCAATCTGAATTGTGCTCACAGTTGTTCTATTGAAACAGTGGTCCATAAGGCAATTTATGAACTTAACTTCAATAATGCATTCTTAAATGGTGATCCGGTAGAGGAGGTGTTGTACATGCAACATAATTGAATTGTGCACACAATTTCACTGTTGAAACAGTGGTCCATAAGGCAATTTATGAACTTAACTTCAATAATGCATTCTTAAATGGTGATCCGGTAGAGGAGGTGTTGTACATGCAACATAATTGAATTGTGCACACAATTTCACTGTTGAAACAGTGGTCCATAAGATAATTTAACTTTAATAATACATTCTTAAATGGTGATCCAGTTGAGATATACATACAACATAACTGAGTTATGCTCACAATTGCTCAACTTAAACAGTGGTCCACAATAATGCATTCTTAAAGGTGATCCAGTAACCGGAAGCTCCTCTGAGGCCATGTCTTCTCTTGAGCTTTATTCAGTTTTTCCACTCAAAGACTTGGGTGAATTCCACTATTTTCTAGGCATTGAAGCAATAAAAGAACTAGTTGCCTGCTTATATACACTAATTTATAATTGGTGACAATGTTCTTTTGGAGAGCATTGTCAAACTTAGTTACAAAGTGTGGTACATCATAACATACGCCCAACTAACTCAAAATTGTAACTTGCTCATTGTCAAACTTAGTTACTAAGTGTTGACAAACTTGTGTACATCAAAAGTAATTTATATAAACATTCATTATAAGCACAACTAATATATTCTATCACAAACTAGGTATATTACAAATATTCTGGAGAAATCAAAATAGCAAACTGGCTCCAACGCCAATAAGCAAGTTGGTGATGTTTTCACAAAGATTGTGCCTCCTCCTTTGTTCATAACTTCAATTGATGTATATATATTGAACCCTGTAACTTGGCCAAGTAATGAAAAGCTTCTAATTGGTTAAATCACCAAAGTCCTCTTTTCAAAAACTTGTGAATGGAAATACTAAAGTACACCAAAACATGCAGGAATTTTTCCACTGAGATCTATGATTTTGATCCAATGAGACAAATGTTTGTTGCATGGCTAAAGAGATCTATTGCCAAGTCAATTCTTAGTCTCCTAAGTTCACAATGACCACTTTTGAACGCCATTGTCCTCGTTCATTTTGAAATGGTTTTGAAAGCCAGTAAAGAATGATAAGAATTTTGCTATATTCTTTTCTGTAGATTACAGTAGAGTATAATTTTGACTTTAATATCCTTTTCTTTTGCATGGATTACAGTGAGGATAATCATTCATCATTGAATACATGTCTACTTTGGATTGTAAGTGAGATTACTTCCAATTAAAAATATTTGTGGTTTAAATTAATCTGACATACAAGAAGAAGAGAAAAAAAAGAAGCTAGTAACCTTAATTAACACTCAATTTTTATTCAGACAATTTTTTTTATCGGAAGTATTTCTTACCTTTAGAGGTAAAAAAATAATAGTTAACATGTTAGAAATCTAACATACAATAGTCACAGTGAACATTTTTTCAGGCAAACATTATGAACATTAGAAATTCAAATCTTTAAATTGCCACTCTAAAATGACTTTAGACTCTCCAACTGTGATTTTAATAGAAATTTTTTAAAAATAAGAACTTTGTTCAGTTTTCATTATTAGAGTTTGCTTACGTGCCTCTCGTGTAGAACTAGTTATTTTATAAGAATTAAGTTCTTAATTTAAAAAAATATATTAAAATGGACCATAATATTCTTTTTAAGTTTTTGAAAATTCTATTTTAGAATAGAAGTTTGTTAGAAATCTTAACCTTATATGAAATGCAACTTAAAATAAATTATGAGTTCTCAATTGCCCTTAATTAACTATTAGTTCTACCCTATGAATCCTAGATACATAGAATCACACGGGGATGATATGATACAAATTATTTAAAATGTGCTTTAAATGTTATCAAAGTAATTTTAATTTAATTTTAAATAAATTAATTAGTAAAAATAAAAATATTTTATTGACTTATTAGTAGATTAGTTAGTTTTAAATTTTATCATTTAGTTATAAGTAATAGTTTCTACAATTATGAAACATGCTTTTTTTTTCAGTTTTTTTGTGTATTTAAATACAAGTTAGATTTAATAAAATAACATGTTTCTATAATGTAAAGTAAAATTATATTATTTCTATATTAAATTATTTTTTTATCCTAAAACTAAAACCAACAATTGGTATCAAGAACCATATTCTTAAGGAACTTGTGAAAGTGAGAGTGGGTTTCCATGAACAAAGAAACTATCATTTCATCAATTATTCCTCCAATGTTTGATGAAGAAAATCATCAAATTTGGACTGTGCGAATGGAAGCTTACCAAGAAGTATTAGATCTTTGGGAACCTGTAGAAGAGGATTATGAAGTTCTTCCTTTGACAGACAACCCCACAGTAGCCTAGATAAAAAATCAGAAGGATAGAAAAACGAGAAAGTCAAAAGCAAAGACTTGTTTGTTTGTTGCTATTTCATCTACTATATCCACTCAAATCATAACATTAAAGTCACCAAAAGGGATATGAGATCTTAATAAAGAATATAAAGAAGATGTTAGGATCAAAGGGATGAAAACTCTCAACTTAATTAGGGGGTTTGAAATGCAAACGATGAAGGAGTTGAAATAGTGAATGAGTATTATGATTGACTTCTTGACATTACAAATTGAGTTAGCTTGTTCAGTCAGAAGTACCAAGACTCTAGAATTTTCTAAAAAAATCTAGTTACTCTTCCTAAAAGATTTTAATCCACAATCTCTTCTTTAGAGACTAAAGATTTAACAACTATTTCCTTGACAGAAGTGTTAAGTGCTTTATAAGTCCAAGAGCAAAGAAGACTTATGAGACAAGAAAACGCAATTGAAGGAGCTTTGCAAGCAAAGTTGCAGATCAACCAAAGAACAAAAGAAAAGAAATGGAGGGTGGATCAGGAAGAAAGTGAAGAAAGTTTAGAAGCTAGATCAAGATATCCACCATGCGGCATTATTGAAAGAAAGATCATCCTTCATTTAGATGTTGGAGAAGAAAAGCTAATGCTAAGTGTAGTGAGTGTAATCAAATGGGGGCATGAAGTTATTATTTGTAGAAACAATAATCAATCACATGGTGAAGAGGCAAAGATAGCTAATCAAGAGGAGGAGGATTGCTTATTTTCTACTATGTTTCTCTAATGATAAATTAAGTTAGAATTGGTTTATTGACAGTGGTTATACTAACCACATGACAAACAACAAGGATGTATTCAAGGAACTAAGCATTATAAGCACAACGGATGTTCAAGTTAGAAATGACAAGTACATTGCTATGAAAAGAAAAGGAACAAGAACAATTTCAATTTGCTCAGATACAAAGTTCATTTCTGATGTGTTGTATATTTCAAAAATTAATAAGAATTTGTTGAGTGTTGGATAACTAGTTGAAAAATGTTATAAAGTATTGTTCAAAAACAAAAAGTTGCACAATTAAAGATGCATACAATAATGATATTTTTCAAGTAAAAATGACAGGGAAAAGCTTTGTTTTAAATTCATTAGAGGAGGAACAAATTGTCTTTTCAATAAAAGAGGATATGACTGAATTGTGGCAAAATAAAGAAGAAGCTGAAGAAGAAGAAAAGCAAGTTGGCTCTAAAATAATAGTCCCAAGTCTCCTAGTGGTGCAACTAAAGCAAAATCTACCGCTATTGTACAAGAGCACACAAACAAACACATACAATCGAGGGAAAATGAAATAAAAGAAAAAAGTTGAGAAAATTGAGCATGGTGAGAAGTGTGTAAAAATTATGAATTTCGAGTTGAAGGCAATTAAATCAAAGATAAGGAGTTATGGTGTAGAAATGTCATAACTAAAGATTGAAATTAAAATGTTGATTGAGAAGTTAAAAGTTGAAAATGCTAAGGTTCAATCATATGAGAGAGAAACAAAAGTATTTTAGCAAAAGAAGACTCGTCTATAATAAAAGATCAAATTGTTAATATTTTTACTAAATTATTTTAAATTAGTAGGTTGAATTTTTAAGAAAGAAGTTAAAAGATTGCAGTCTCCATGACAAGGAGGAGCATAGGAAATATGTCTTAGATGTTGTCAAAACTATTTTAATTTAAATTTGAATAAATAATTAGTTAAAAATAAAAATATTTTATTGAGTTGTTAGTGGATTAGTTAGTTTTATATTTTATTATTTAGTTATAAATAACAATTCCTAAAATCATGGAACATGATTTTTATATAATTTTTTTATGCATTTAAATAGAAGTCAAATTCAATAAAATAACATGTTTCTACAGTGTAAAACAAAGTTATATTATTTCTTTATTAAATTTTTTTTCTTTATCCTAAAACTAAAATCAACACAAATATGTGCATACAACAATTTTTTTAATAAAAATTAAAAATATAAAACGTCTTAGATACATTAATAAAAATATTATATATAGATATAACATATTAATAAAAAAGAGATATTGAACATTTATCATTAATTCGTAATAATAATAATAATAATAGATATTTGTGAATATAACAAAAAAAAATACACTTTTTACCTATGACATAATTGTATCAAACAATAATATTTGAGAATAATGAACACCACAACCATCTTAAGGAGAGACTCATAACCTAAAAAAGTAATCCAGTGTTGTCAGAAAGAAAGAAAAAACAAAAAAAATACAAGAGACCCCTTCATTAAAAAGAAAGACCACCTCCTTGAAAGAACATGCAAAATCATCATCATCTTATTGTATTTTATTTGTTTTGAAAATAAATGGTTTCTTTTGTCTTTTGTTTATGTTTGAGACCTTTTCTAATTTTAAAAAGTTTAAAGTTAAAATATTAAAAAGTTACAAAATGACTCAAGTTATATTAGAACTGTATATGAGATATCTAAAGTCCTATCCAACTATCTTAAGTCATATATTAATTGTATCTAAGCCATATCCTAATTATGTCTAAATCGTATCGTACAATTTTTTGAAGTATATGAGTTTCTTAGTTTTTATCATAAGAACTATTTTAGCTCACCCAAGAATAATCCATTCGCATGTGAAAATACACTATTAAACATATCAGAGGTCTAAATTAGTTAATTAAACAGGACATATATGTTGTTATAAGAATTTTTGATATATGTACTCAATTCTTGTCAATAAAACATACTTTATTATGTCATATTTGATAGAGGAGATAAATATAAAGTAAATGAAAATAGAAGAAAAATAATTTTAAAAAAATAAAGTAAAAATAAAATTGAATGTGAAATTATTTGATTGAAGAAAAATGAATAAAAAATAGAATAAATGAAAAATAATAAAGTTGCTCAGTACAGGAGATGTGAGAAGTGAAATTTTTTTTATAGGTAATAAATGACTAAATGACCTTTGAATAGATTGACAAATTTCATATATTTAATTGATTAATAATTTTAAAAAAAATTGATTAAATTACTTCACTTAATTTAATCAATTATATTAGTTGAGTTAATCGGTTGTAGAGTATAAAAGTAATCACAAGTATATGAGAACAATAACAAGCCCCATAACTTTTGTCTGGATCTGGTAAAAAAGAAAAATAAAAGTATAAAAGGCTTTTGCTAATTTTGAACTAAGCCAAAATATTACAAGTCTATTTGGCAAATTGCAGAATCTATCTTCTAAGAATGTATTTTCACTTCCTAACAAACAACTTGGACCCATTTCTGTCTGCAATGCCAAACATTAAAACAAAAAACAAAAATACTGTTACTAGAAAAAAAAAAAAAAAAACATGGTGACACCACATTGAAAGGAATTTATCCTTTGGAAGATCATAAGAATTCAGAATGTGGGAGAGTCCAATAAGGAGATGAGAAGCATTAAATTTTCCATGGCTAGTGAACAGTTGTACATTGTTTAATGCCCTGTGAAGAAATGAATAAACCAGGTAGTGTGGCAGAGCCTTTGAGATGGACCCAGTCACCAAACCCCATCATTGTTCACTTTAAACACCACGAGGTCCATTAAAAGCACTGTACCATTCCTACCACCCTACCCATTTCATCATCAAGAACACAAGAATCCCTACACCTATAGCCTCATAGGCTACCTTCACATTTCATTTTCACTCAATTAAAGCCATAAATAAATGCCTTGTTGCCTCGGAAATCAAAAGGTAAAAATGCCAAAGCCTCATTCCTGATTCTGTTACCCAATTCCTCTTAACTTGACAAATGCAAATGTTCACAAAATAATGTGTATAATATACTATTGTTCATGAGACACTACAGACAAGCCAGCAAAAGGACAGAAAAAAATAAATTGTACCAAACATTTGTAGATGTTTCTTTATGCTAGGACTGTTCACTAGACATTGTATTTGTGTCAACGCAATTCAAAATGTTGAGAAAATTATTTATTTGAATGCAATGTGATCAACTTCTTATAATGTATTTAGATAAAATAAAATCTTAATATAATGTATCGATATTAACCTTAACTTTATGTATGATTAAATTGTAAAACTAATAAATATTTCCTCTCCAATAAAAAATATTGATATTTAAGATTAATATATACAGTTTAAGAAATAGTTAATACCATTCATAAATTACATATTTAGTCTAAAATATCTTCATTTAATATCAATAATTATTTGAAAATAAAAATTGTTAAATATATATATATAAACTGAGACTTATAATCTATAAAACATTAATAATTTTAAAATAAAATAAAGAAATTAAAACATCAATAAATTTGATCTAGAGGAAATATAAAACTAAAATTTAAAAAATATTTTATAATATATTTAAAATAAATAATATGTATAACAAAAAATAAGACGTTATCCAGTTTTCTAGTTTATACATTTTATTTTCAATTTATCCTTCAATTGTTACATCTGTATGCTCATACTATTTTATCTCCACTTTTAAAAAATAATTATCTTTTAACTACTACTACAAATTACCTCACTATTTTATTTTAATTTTCAATTTTCCATGCTAGTTGATTGATTAAAAAAAACTATAGATACAGAAAATTTAATTTTAAAAAAAAAATAAAAATGCGGATAGACAAATACATTAATGCTTGCCTTTCCCCTGGTCAATATAAATATAATATTGCATATACAAATTATAAAATATTATCCATTAATTCAAAATGTATTATTTTTAAGACATAATTGATTATCAAAATTTTGAGTTTAATGATTATTTACTGATAATATTATCAACTAATTACAAATTACTATTAATATGAATTTTAAAATAATTATTATAAAACTTAATAAATTAATTTGTAAGATTTATAGTATATACGGTTAGGACATAACTTATTTTCTCATATATATTTTTTAAAAGATAAAGAATATATTTTTAAAAAAATAATATAAATCCATCTTCAAGACACACTAGATATAATTTATAAAGCTTAAATTTATCAAAATTGACTTGACTCAAGTAAAGTTAGCAGGACAGGTTATGAACAGCCTGAGTGGTAGTTGATACCCCTACTTGTCTAGGTTCCTTTCAAAATTCAATTTGTTTCATGATACATAAAGAAGCCAATTCCTCTTAAAGCAACCCACATTTTTTTACTATTAACAGCAAGGATATGAAGATAAACAATTCTTACATGATCACAATGTTTATAAGTACATAATAATTCAAAACTCAAGATATATATTTAATAAAGTATAAGATTATCTAAAGCTTGCTGTGCAAAATTGATTAGCAATTGGATTGGTCCGGGTGGTTAGTTATTACTCATTTAAAATGTGATAATTCTTAGGGCACAAACTACAATTAGTGAAATCCAATGATAAGTTCAATTATTTGTACGATGAAATAAGTGTGGTACCAACATACACTGTTGGGTTCTCCTTCACCTGTACAACTTTAATAGAGTTTGTGACTTCGAGACTTATGCATTATTGTTTTGTATTCCATTTGTAGATTGGCCCCTCCATGGTTTCTTGTTCGAACTTTGGGAAAGCACGTACTGGTGGTGACAAATTGAGAATGAAAGATTTGAACTACCCTTACTGCAATTCTAATCACAAAGGAGAAACTAACTGGACACATTGAAAATGAAAGGTTTGAGCTACCATTAGGCTATGTTCAGTAGAGGAAAAATTGGGATGAGAGGAGAGATAAAAATAAATTGATTATTTGATAGAAAACATTAGGGTGAAATCATTTTTAAAAATTGTAAGATCTGTTTGTCTTATTTTTTTATTTAATTTTATTCATTTTTTTATGTTTTTTCTCATTTCTTTTTTATTTCTTTTTAAGCAAACATTTTTTTTTCTATTTTCATTAATATATTTTATTTTATCTACTTTATTTCTCTTTTCTCTGTCAAAACAGGATGTTAATGTAATTATAATCACAAAGGAAAAACTAAATAATAGTTAGATAACTAGTATAAACACTAAACCAAAAAAAATTGATCAAGTTAATAAAAATCGAGTCATATTCTACAAAAATGTGGAGTCAAATTTCGTTGTTTATAAATACTCTTTAAATTTTGAAGCCTATTTTAGTTGTTACGAAGTCTTAACACTCAATTCACTTAAACTTCTGTTAAAAAGAATATGTACTAACATTAAATAAACAGATTAAATTAGGTAAAGTATGATAAGATTAGGCCAACTAGCAAATTGAAAAAACACTGTCAACTTATGTCATAACAAAATACAAAAGTACAATACGGGTTGCTGTAATTAATACCCCTAAAAAGTTAAAAGCCAAAGTTGAACTACTCTTGATTAAAGGCCTATATAAGAATTTGAGAGAACTACGGTCAATAGAAAAGTCCACCAGAAGCTATTAGGAGCATGGCTCAAAGAGGCTATGGAATGGAAAGTCTTGTTCACATCCCCATCATTTGTATTAGACTCTATCAATTTGATCTCTTGATGGCATGGTTTTACCCCATATGGAACATGACTTGTTGACGTTACTAAAAGAGGGTAGCAAAGGCTGGGGTTGTTCCAGGCCCCAAAACGTGTTCCCATTTTTCCATAAAACTCCATGGAGAATTTAAGCTCTCCTGCCAGATTGTTGCCACTAACATAGAGTGCATTGAGACAAGGAAGAGTGGATAGTTTTGGTGAAAGGTTGCCTGTGAGGTTGTTGTCACTTAGGCCTAAAAATCTCAACCTCTTCAATTCTGTTATAGACACAGGAATTTCCCCTTTCAACCCCATGTTAGAGAGATCTAAAATAACCAATTTGTGAAGGTTTTCCCACTTCAGGATCCTGATATCTCCACCTATTGCATTGTTGGACAGAACCATTTCCTCTAAAGAATACATCTCTTGAATACTCAATGTTAACCCTCCAGAGAATCTGTTCTTCCTAAGGTCCATAAGGGTCAGATTCTTAAGATATGCAAATTCTTTCAGCAGATTCCCCTCCAAATGGTTATGACTCACATCAAGCTTCAAAAGGGAAGTTAAGCTTCCAAGTGTCCAAGGTAAAACCCCAGATAGTGAGTTTCTACTTAAATCAAGTATTAACAAGTCACCTAGTGCACTAAACATCTCTGGAATATGTCCAGTAAAATGGTTTCCAGCAAGAACAAGCCTCTTCAACTTGTTGAGGTTGCCAATATCTGGTGGAATTTCACCTGTTAAACCATTTTCTATTAATACTAGTGACTGAAGGTTCTTGAGGACACCAAAACTTGAAGGAATTTTTCCAACGAGACCTGTGTTTGATCTGAACTCAAGTGATTCTAAGCTGCCAGCCAGTTTTTCCCACTTTGTATTGGGGATGGTAACCTGATGCCTGTGTTGTGATTCAAAGCATTTGAAGAGGGATAGAGCTTTAAGGTGCTTCAGCTCAAACAACTGTGGTGTGAATTCCAAATTTTTGGCACAACTTAGAGAATTGTCGTGGATTGGTCCAATGTTCAAGACAGTAACATACCAAAATCCATTAAGCAGATCACAAGAGACCCCCTGCAGCACAAAACAATACTAATTATTAATTAAACAATATTTTAAGATCATGCTGTTTTGGAAAATTTATAACTTCTTGGTTGAATCGTAAAGAGATTATTAGATTACATGGCTTCATAGGCAACAAATATGACAGCTAGGACCAGTTTTGATTGCATGCAACATTTTACTAGGACCAGTTTAACTTTCGGGGAAAAAAAGAAGACGAAATAACCGATATTCATACTTTGAAAGGCATCATTGTGTAAAAGAGGCTTTAAAGAAAAATAGTTTTTGGACTGTGTAGAATTGGTAAAATTAAACCAAGTGATTTTCTTTTCCTTTGGTTTGCTGCACAATGCACAGAAGCTGAAGTTCACCTTGGAATTCATTTGTAAAATTTTCAGAGCCTCATTTACTGAGATAATAATGATTAGTTGATTAACCTGAAATCTTTAAGGCAAAAGATAATAATTTGAAATGCTGTCATGCAAGGATGGTGTCATGACTTTTAACCAGAAATAATTTCAAATGTCCAATACTAATCCATAGTACAGTATAAAGGTAGTTGCTTGGAAATTTTGCAGCATGATGCTTGTCTAGTCATTCAGAAGGGGTCACAAGTACCTGAATAGGAGTCCAACCACAAGGATCTGGATAGAGATCTGAGCCATTCCACCAATCACCAACAAAGCCTTGAATGGTGGAGTATAGAGCATCCCTCTCTGCCTTCTCCATTGGAGCCATGTCAAGTTCTACTTGTGCATAACACCATGCACTCAGAATGATAATGAAGAGAGCAATGATGACTTGCCTACAAGCCTTGAGGTTCCTCATGAGGTTATTGAGCGTGAAAGCAGCACTATCAGGCACAGGATAAACTCAAGATGGATGGAGCAAAACTGATAAAACAAACACAAAACAAAAGGAACTAACTTGGCTTGAACTCTAGCGCACAATTTGCACTATGATTTTCATACACAATTCACTTTTCACACAGAAACAGTATCCAACTAAATTACAAGAAAAGGACAGACAAAGGAGGAGCAAGAACGGGTGACTTACTCCCTCAACAGTAAGGAGCATACCAAGACAAAACAAATACCAAACATGGGTCCCTACGGAAAACTAGTGATATTTTGATACAACAAATGGAGCAGATTCTAGCATCAAGAAAGGAAGAACAGGATCCTGAAATTGTGTTCAAACTTAACAGGAAAAGGTGAGTAATGCTAGAGGAAAAACAAAAACATAACAAGAAACCTGACCTCTTTTCTTCCTTGTGTTTATGGTAAAGCTAAGGAAGTATATAGCAGATATAAGAGAACAACACGAGATGTTATGTTAGCACAGTTCTCGAAGCTCAAAGTCATAATATTAATGAGTCTAATACGGCCAGAGCTGTAGCAAGTGACTGAAGGCCTATATAAGATGAAAGCGAAATCTTGCTGCAAATTGCACACCCTTTCTGATTCTATTATTGAATATCACATTATTAGTATTATTATCATTTTTTAAGAATCTTACTAGTAAGTGTCTTAAGAATATTCGCTAAAAAATCAATAAATATAAAACTTTTATTAAAATTTATTTTATGATTACATTGAATATCATAAAAGAATGTATTGTTGTACCTCTCAATAAAAAATTTCTTCTTTAATTTTTTAACAGGTTTTTGAAAGACACTGGTAATATTTTTCAATCATTAAAGTTCAATTTTTATGTATTATCAATGTAAACATTCTGAACTAATTAGAAATACATATGACTTTTAAAATATATAATATAAAAATCAACAAATTTATTATAAAATAATTTGTAATTAAATAGCAAGTTAAAAATCAATTACACTATTTGCCTTTACTCTTATTATTATTATTATTATTATTATTATTATTATTATTATTATTATTATTATTAGATAGAGAGATGCAATTGTAAGAGGCATCTTAGATTGTTTAAGGGAATTATGATAAGGCATTATTTTGGGAGGTGGGGGGATAGATGAAGATAAATGGTATTAGTAGGGGACCATCATGCATGCAAAAAATGAAGGGTGCATGTAAGTGCATGCAAGACAAACTAGGCTTTTATCTGTTATTGCCTTGTTGTCTTGTTTGGTGGTGGTGGCCTGGGGGGTTTTCAACAGCCCTCTGAAACTGCAGGGGAAAAAAGGACAACATACCACAGTGGCTTTGAAAAGTGAAGCTAACCATATTGCTTGATTGCGGTTGGGTCATGAGGACCACACTTTGTACCAAAACACAACCTCAGAGTCTTTGCTGATCCTCAAAATTTGAAGCCTGGGGTATGAATTTAATTCTTGTCTCAGTAAAAACAGAAGAAACTTTGCAATAATAGTATGTGAATTCATTACTTCCCATACTTTTTCTGCAAAGTATGATTAAAAAAATTTACAATATTCATTAAGGGCCTGCTTCTTTTATGTGTTATGTGAACCGAAGAATTTTGCCTATCTTTTTTCAACTATGGTATTCTTGGCTGAAAAGCTAAAGATTAATTTATGAAGATATTGATATTTATTTAAAAAATTGATTTTTTTAAATATATTTATATATATATATATAAACTAGATATCAAACTTCTAATCAGATATTCAAAAAACAAAATTATTAATTATACTAGAACTATTTTTACTTTGTCTTGGGAAAATTACACTTTCACGTAAAAAAAGAAAATTTTCTTGTCTTTATTCGACGCCCGTTTAAAATCTCTTTAAGCTCTAAAACAAGTGTTATTCTAAGTAGTTTCTACACAATTTGTAAAGAATATAGTGTGTAAGTATATATATATATATTATAACATTATATTGGAAAATGATAATGAGTACGAAAAATATTTGTACGAATTCACTCAAATCTTAGTTGTTGCAAATATATTTAGAATGAATTTTATTCTCTTGTAACTGATTGGATATTTATTTATGAGTTCGTTTGAATAGGTAATTTTCGTACAAATTAGCAATCCTGCATTATCCTATACGTTGCATGTTTGGTACTAAGCAATAAATATTCTTCTTAATAATAGTAGTATCTCAGAGAATTTCATTTTTAAATGAGTTCAATGTGTGTGATGCATGCACCCATCCTTACATGATGGGATAAGTTTGTTTTTTATTTTTATGTTTTATATCAGGTGGGTAAAGATTTTTGTTGTTGTTATTATTAAATAAAGTATTTTTTTTAAAACAAACCAATTTCAACACGCTCTTAATATTAAACTTTAATGCTAGAATAATCTCATTAATAAGGTTTCAACATCAATAACGATAATGATAGAGGAACGAAGTATAACACTAACGAAGGAAAAGAGGATAAAGATAAAAGAGAATGAAAACAAAGATTAAATATATAATGTTGGTAATGTTCTTTTTAAGTAAATTATCGTTAGAGAGCATTCTAATAATTTCTCCAATTGTTTGGTAGAATGGAAAGGATAATAAAATCACAAAAGACTAAGGAATCCTACCCAAGGCAACGGACATCTTGTTTAAAGTTAGGCCTAGTTAACGTAGGTTGGCAAGTCTTTTTTTCCCCCTACGTTATCTATGGCTACCCTCTAATAAGTAAATATCATAGCACCACCATGCAGAAAAAGTCATTAATTAGTGCTCATTGGGATGTAACTTAGTAATTATTTTTATTTTTATTTTTATTTTTCCAAGAAGCATATTCTGTAAACACGATTTTATATGTAGGAAAGGGTATAGGGTGTTTGCAATTCAGTTTTCAAAGAAGTCATCCAAATCCAAAATATAATTGGCTTTAGATAGATAGATTTAGTGAGTGTTTAGACACACGTTTTGGACGTGAAAACCCACATTCAAATGATTAAAAACGTGGAAGCAACAATGTGTAACTTCACAGGAGACGCGAAAATTCACGTCAAAAACGCATATGCAAACACGCTAATAGAGAAAGAGAAGCAATCGGTTTTTGGATGTAGTTTCATTGAAGTAGAATCAACCTCAGTTGGTCTTGTGGGGTATTTTAATTTAACTCAACTTCTTTTTTTCTATGATTCACTTGACAACAGATTCTCTATATACAATGAATTGGTAGTCAAAAACTATTTCATAAAATTCAACGTAAAATTTAATCATACAATTTGGTTTGGTTTATAAATGAAAATTAAAGTTGCATTGAATCGACTGATTTTTATATATAATAATAAAAAATTAAAGTATGTTTAATATAAATTAAAAAAAGGGTAAAAAGTAGTGAAGAAGAAAAATAGAAAAGAGAAAAATAAAGTTAATAAAAATAAATGAGAAATTAAAAATAAAGATGTTTAGTTTAAGATAAATAGAAAAGAAAAAATATAAAATAATCTATAATTAAGAATTAAAATTGAATTATCCATTTTAATGGTAATTACTATTTATTTTCATACATTTGAGAGTAAAATTTAAAAGATGTAACATCTACACCTTTTTATTTCTCTTCTTTCTCATTTCTATCTTTATAAACATCTTTCAATTACTCATCTCTTCTCTGTTTCCTCTTACTTCTCCCTATTTTTCCTTCTAATTTAATGCTATCAAATAAAGTGTAAATAAAACTTATATTAGTTGATTTTGTTACACTTCAATGTTTACAATTTAGATGATTCTAAGAATAAACACTTCCTAATTCACTAATTACAGCTTACATTAAATTGTTTCATCTTGCATACGCTTGAATCCACTACACGGAGGCAGAATCCACCATCAAAGGTCATACTAGCTACTCGGACTCGAGTTTTCACATAACTCATGCTAATTAAGTTGGTGCAAAGTTAATTTTACCTTATACAAAAAATTTAATTCATTTTATCTTTTTATTTTTTTATAAGTATTTATAGATAAATTTATTTAAACAAAATCTTAATTAAATTTTATGAAACATTAGATTTTAAAGTGAAGGAGAGATATAATGTCCTTTGTTAACAAACAATACAAATACAAATAAAAAGATATATATGCAAATAAAGTAGAGAGAGTGAAAAAAGAAAGATGTGTAAAGAGCAAAGGTAAAGAATAAATATATCTTATTTCATTTATGTAGAAAGCATTTACAGTTGCACTACTTGTACAAGTAAATGAAAAATAACAAAAGAAATTGATAAGTTACAACCCCATTCTTAAGATTATATCTTTCTTGAAATAAATTGATCTCGTTACATCCTTATTCGGAGGAATCAAATGAAAACAAATGATTGACATCCAGGAAATAATGGCTATCCATTACTTAAAGAGTATATTTCATTAAAATCTTACTAAAAAAAATCACTTAGACAAAATCCCAGTGAAAGATAAAAATACATCAATTTTCAATGCACTATAAAACATTGCCTAATTAAATATCTTAACAAATAAACCAAGTGAGAAAAAATATTAGTTAAGGAAAAAAAGTACACTGCATATAATCATATTAATTAAATATTTTGATGCAATGAACTCTAATGTTGTAGACAACTTCTAAATCCTTTACATCATTCCTTTTGCTTGAGACAATCATGTAATATTGTTTCATATAGGATCGTCATTAGCATGTTTTCTAAAGATAAACAAGTTTCTTGTATGTATAGAATCACAATTTTTAACTAGATGCACTCTCAACTTATCGCATACAACACTAAAATTTATGCATGGATTAGACAATATGACTATTATAATTTGTTTCAAATATTGGCATGAAAAGAACTGTATCCTATTAATAAATTAATTATAGGTTGTGTGAAATGAGAATAACAAACTAAATCTATGTTATAATTGCACTAAGATATGGAAATTTGAGAGCAAGTAGTCATTCTTGCTTTTTTCAAAGTCTAAAAATGATATATCTTAGTTAAAATTTAGTAACTTAATGATCAAGGCAAAAAAAATGTCTTCCTAAATCCTTTATCTCAAATTCTTTCTTTAAACAGTTCATTATTTTAGGAAGTTTTTCAAATTTCAATAGTCTTGATAATATTCAAGTCATCAAAATAAGCAACAATTATACCAAACTCACTCCCAAATTTTTTTATGAAAATATATGGCAAGGTGAGGTCAATAATTTATATCACTTATATATAGATTGCTTTAATCTATAAAGAAATTTATTCAACTTGTTTGAATAGTATACTAAAAGAACATAAATTAATTGCTTCAAACAAATTAAATCCTTCAAATAAATTCACATAAATATCACTATTAAGTGAGTCATATAAAAAATTTGTAACATCTCTTAAATACAAAAATAGAATCCTTCACATATTGTTAGACTACTTAGATATCAAAATATAGTTGCATCACCACATTTTTTTATTGACAAAGTGCTTTTTCAAGAAAATAAAGAAAAAACTTAAGAAACAAATTGTGTTTTATGTCTTATAATTTTGAAATAAACAAAAATAGACACTTGAAGGGGTTGAATTGTGTATAGTGTATTTTGAAAAAAAAAATTAGAAGAATTTTTTAGTAAGTTAAAAAGCACTTTGTTATAAAGATCATCCACAAAGAACACATGATAGATAAGAAATTAGGAAAGAAACAACACATAGATTTATATTAGTATACTCTTCAACCAAGAGCTATGTCTAGTCTTTTCAACATGAATGATTTTTACTAAGCAATCTGCTTACGTATTTAAGCATTACAACAAAACAATCTCTACCTGAGAAGATGTTTATCAAGTATGTTTTAACATTAAGTCTCTCAAGCTTTCGTAAAGACATGTGTTTGAAGAAGATATAATTCACAATTACTAAGAGTTTGAAACTTAAGAGAATTTACAAAGCTTTGTGAACACAAACAATATAAAAGTCATAGAGCTTGTGCGTGAACATAAAGATAGAGTGAGAGATAGCTAATTCTAATGTACACTACTTGTTCCTCACTTTGGATCCTCTAAGATGAATCAAAGTGAAGAACATCTTATAGAAGCCTTAAGAGAGAAAAGAATATCCATTGAGAGAGATCTTCCTATTTTAAGATGCATTAAAAGTATAGGAGAGCATTGCACATAAAGTTGAGGAAAAAGAGATTGATGTTGTCCATAGCAGAGGTAGTTTATACCAAAAATGCATTTCTCTTTCCTAACACATGGAAGGCATATTTTGCCTTTTTTCCTTTTTGTTAAGCTACTCTGATACTTGGTTTTGATAAGTTGACTTGCTTTTCAGTTTAGATTGTACTGTGAATTAGAAAGAAACTTGTTTTATAATAAATGCCATAAATATTCAAAAATACATAACAAAATATGCATTAAAAAACACTTAGTCATTTTTTGAGGAGGTAATGAAGGTTTTAACTCACTAGATAACTTTGTCTAGTGATGTATATAAGAAAATATGCATAAAGCATTTAAGAAATAAAGGTTGGACACATTTTATAAATTGTCACATTTTATAAGCATAAATGACTTTAGGAACCTTGCATGGCAAGGTTCCTAAATTCATTTATGCCCAACAAGAAAATAAATCGGGTAATTATGTTATACATTATCTATTACTAATTTACACTCTTTTTAGGATTTGATTTTTATTGTTCATCATTTAAAAACGATAAGCACTAGAATCGAGTTCTAATCGTCATAGTTCCTCTCACGCTAGTCACTATGACCACACCCAAAGTAGTGTCATGCACTACAACGTCCGACAATCATAGACTTTACAAAGAATTTATCACACAAAATTTCACAAAAGCAATTGGTGTCACAGTTCTTGAAATTTTCATTTTTCAAAGTCTTCCAACACAGGAAAACAATTTTAAAAAATGCATTTCACACACAATTAATTGTTCAAGATTCACACTTCTTGGATCTTAAATACCAAGGTGACAGCACATCACATACACATTTATCCAAAGAGTCATGCCATAAATTCAATTAGAAAAATAACTAAGTCATCAATATTTTTAATGTATGTTGGTCCTAGTTTTTGTTCTTGTAGACAAAACCAAATGTTGACTTATGATAAAAATAGTAAAAAATTTTAAAGTTCAATATCTTTATATGGACTTAAAGATCGTTGAGCTTATTTTCTAGAATAGTATCATATTAGTTAAACATAAATTTACAAAAATCATTAAAAATTTCACAAGGATAGTTGGTCAGAACATCTTCCAAATGCAACACTAGTTAAAGACTTGCCCTTTCCAGAATCTTTCCAAAACTATTTTGGTTGGTTATTTTTCCACTGTGTAGCTAACAAGTTTATCTTTCCAAAAAGGTAAAACTTGCCCTCTAATTCATTTTGTGTCATTCTCAATAATTTTTCTTTTAAGATCATTTTTCTATACTTAAGTATAGCTCGTGTAAGGCATTGTCCCTGCTTAGAAATCACTTTTAAAATAGGAAATGAAAACCAAATTTTACTTAAAATATATTGTTGGAAAACTTAACCTTTTTAGTTTTAAAATTTGTAAAACTATTTTGGTGGAGATCAAACAAGAATTACAGTTTCAAGGAAAATCGAGCATTGTAGACCAAAAATTGAAATTAGCATAGGTCATTTTGCATGCTCAACCTGACTCTTGTCCTCAACTTATTTCCTAGTGAACTCAAAAGCAAAGTTCTTAGATTTTTTTTGTATAGTTTCATTTAAAACAAATTTCAAGTCAATCCAATGGTTGGATCTTGAGTTATACCCAAAAATGTGACACATGCTCCAACCAAAGTTGCATGCACAAACACTACCTCTTCTCTTTTGGCCTAAATTTAAAATAGGAAATTAACTTTTAAAATATGGAAAAATTTGGACAAAGTCTCTTTTGCGTGAGGATCATCCTCATGGTGTAAAAAAAAAAAGGATAAAAGAGAGACATGCAAGAATCAAAATGTTGGCATGAGAGGAGCTGTTTTATAAATAAAATACCTAAATGGGTTTTTTCTTTGAAAAATATGAACATGCAAAGGAAGATATGATGAAAGGGGATACATGCAAGGTATAGAGCATAAAAATCCTACACGGGGAAAGCCTCCATGGTTAGCTCACAACATCAAATCCACAGAAAGAACTCGTTCTTACTAGTAGAAGCTTGAGTGAATGAGTGGAGAGGAGAAAAATGAAGGATGAGCATTAGTGTCTTAAAAGAAATGGAGAATCAAGCTAGAAACTCTCTATTCTCTCTCAAGCTTATGATTTTCAAAGGTTTTAAAGGTAGAAGGGGGAAGAGTGATTTGAACTTGTGTCAAATGTGGAGTGTTAGTGAGTGCTAGTGTTAGGTGAATGGTGATTATGAGTGATTAAAGTGAGTGTGGAGTATGCAAGTGAGTGTGAGTGGTGGGTTGTCTTTCCTAGGGAGCTTCGCTATGGGGCTCTGTCCTTTATTTAGGGAAGGGCTTCAGCCCACTTGTCACCTAGTGATACTCACTTGCCCACTAGGTTCTGCAAAAAGCATTTTTTGGTGTACAAAAGACATTTTTTCTTCTAGTAGTGTAATTTTTTTTTTGTATTTCTATTCTTTCTTTTAAAACAGAATTTAAACTTTTAGAATACAAATTAAAGTAATCATAATTTTGTATCACATAATATTATATTTGTGATTTGCTTAATTAATTTTGTCCTAATTGATCAGTTAATTTTTTTCTACTCGAAAAAAAACAACTCATTAGACAATTTTTATACAATTAAAATCACACACATATTGCACGTAAGTTGAAATAAAACTATAGAGAATCTCTAGTTGACAAGAATTGAGATTAAATTTCATTTATATGAACTTTATTCAATAAATAAAGTTCTTATGATGAATATTCTATAGACAAACTTCCTTAACTAATCATAACACAATAAATCTATCTACAAACAAGTTACAATTATCATCAAAACATATTTTAGAAGTTAAACGCTTCATACATCTTTCATTCCAACAATTCACTATTCTTATTTCGCTTTTGTATAAATTTTCCTTTACATTTAAGTGAATGGACCATAAGTCTAAAACCTTTCACTTTGCTAATGTGATTACACCTTAATTTAGTATTTCTACTTTGAACAATCATTACTTCATCTACATTCTTTAATAGATTTTAGTTCATGATTCTCATTATCATTCATTACATAACACACAACATATTATATGCAAAATATTATCAATGTCAACTTCATTTTGATTTCATCATATTTCATTTATGACATAATTTATCAAAATTTTGTCATTTTCATGAATTTTAAGTATCTGAGTTTGGAACATAGAATTTAATTAACTCTAACAACTCTTTTGGAGTTACCTCTAAGTATGCTTTAATAATTACTATATCCTCAACTAGGCCATCTTAATTTTTAACTTATTCTCTCTTTTAAGTAATTTTATCTTTGATATTGATAGGTGTGTCTCAATTCTTTTAAACTTAAGATTTAGTAGATTATTCAATGATGACAATAATAGTTGGTATGTATAACTTAGTCAATTTAGGTCAATAAATATGTCTGACAAGTGAAATATTCTTTAAAATTTTATTTCTATTATTTTCTATAAGGATAAAAAATGAAATAATGATAATTTTTCAACTATTTACTTTTCTTGATTGAAAAATTATTTTTTTATCATTACTATTAGCATGAGTCATGACTATATATAGATATCTTGTTAATGATTCAAGATATTTTATTATCAATAAATATATTAACCTCTTTTAACTCATCTTAGTGTGCTTTAAAGAACCAATAAAACATAAATCATATTTCTAAAAAAAACAATTACATGATAAATATTAGGTTTTTGATCAAAAAACCATTTTCAATAGGGAGGAGTCGTAAGAAATCGTTGGCTTCATGTGAATCAATGTTGTATCATATATATTTTTTATTCTCAAATAGAATTATGTGATTATATCAAAGTATATTTTCTTCATTGAATCTGATTTTAGTTGAATTAATTGAGTATGTGATCTCACAAACATCCAATTGCAAATTAAAAATAAACAAACATGTGACCACTTAATTGATACTTTGATTGAAATAGTTAATACATGGTCTATATGGTGGGTATACAAGCTCATAGATAACATCCTTTTGCTATTGATGGCCAAGTAATTATTCTTCCTTGGACACTACTCGAGAAATTATTGAATTGAAGAATTCGTTGTCTTCTTCAATGAATGTCCATGTGAATATTATTTTATTTTTTTACATCATAATTATATGAGATAACTCAATTGGTAGTGCCAAATTACAAACTTATTATGATTTCTAAGCTTACAGTAAAATGTAATTTAAGTATATTAATGTACACAGTACAAACTAGAAAAATATGTCAATAATCACTTTACGAGATATCTTTAATTATCATGATGTTACATACTTTTATAATTTGTAGACTGAATATGATATCTATTTCAAACTATATCTTCCAAACTTAACAAGTTTCACAAAATCCTGGATTATGATTTCATAATTTTTATTCTTCTTAATAAAAACACATTAACTCTTCTAAAATGTTAAGTTATTTTATAATTAATAATATATATAGTATAAGAGTTTAATAGACATTGAAAATGTAAAAAAAATTACAGTTAGTTAACTAGAAATTATTATTGTTATGATTTTAAAAATAATTATTATAAAAATCAATAAATTTATTATAATAATTCATACTTAGATAATAATGTATAAAATTATATCATACTGTAAATGTATAACTTATTTTATTGTAATATAATGTTGGTGCCAATATAAGAAATCATCATTGTTAAACAAAATAAAACAATAAATCGAAACAAGAATTGTTTCTAATATGCTTGAAAACAGAATACATGCATAAGCAATAAAATCAATTTTCCAATACGTAAAATATAAGGTGTAAAAACATTAGCATAAATAGTTTAATTTTAAACAAGCAACATCCAAGAAATATAAATACTTTTATAATTAGAATCATTATTTTAGCATTAAAAAATTATTTATCCTTTTTTTCCCTATTGTAAGACTTATGTGATCGACAATCAAATACAAAATCAATTAAAATATTATAATGATCTACGTCGTTGATGGTAAAATATATACCCACTATATGTTTAGCTTTTAGTTTATATCACGTGGAACAGTATATAATATCATACACCCGCAAGATAAAAAAAAATATAATATTATCTCCTTTACTAAAGATAAAGCTTAACAAATTTCTCCAACTCGCTAGTAAATAAAGCCATATGTATGAAAATTTTACTTATTAACATAAAAAAAATATGGAAAAAGAAAACAAATAAGTACCTATGTGAAATGAATTGGATATTATGAATACAAAAGTTGATCAGTAATTTCACAACATGATAATATCTTTCAATATAATTGCAATTTCAAATTCCGTTTAAAGCAAAACAAGTCTAATTACGCATAACTTAAGAAAAATTAGCATACATGAAGAAATTCTTCCTAATTTAGAAACAGTTCATAAAATAATTCAACCTTTTCATAAGTTTTTGGGTTTCAACATGGTTGATGCAAATAGTGAGCCTCTAGACTCTAGAACAGTCTTGTGATTTCCGGATGGAGTTTGATTATTAGGTTAAGGCGGAACGCATTCAGTATATTTTAAAAACAGAATTGAACATAATATTAAGAATTATATATTTTTGACTCACTTAAAAAAATAATAAATAAATAACTTGCCATTTGGGTTTGTCCAAGTACCATAAATTACCCTACCTTTCTATCACCGATGACAATAGGGAAAATGAAACCTCCAAATTAAATTGAGAAAGTCCGTAATTTGTTTTGGTACTGATAATTTTGCAAATTCTAATAAGATTTTTTATGATTTTCTTATGTACCATATCTCTTAAGGCCCAGTGGTATTTAAGATGTCTAAAAATATCTGTAGTAGGTTGTTCAGATGGTCACTGCATACACTCCAAATAATGTTTTAAAGCATCATAATAATTGCTTGATTTTTATCAAAATACAAACGTTAATACTAAAGTTGAATACGTAATAAAAATGGATTCCCCCTTTAGTTCATTTTGGGAAACATCACCCTTGCTTAAGCAGCAATTCTATTTTGCAGGAGCACAGTTATTGAGAACACAGGCAGCAGAACAATGCTTCTCATCTGCCAGTAAAAAATGCCAAAACAAACATAGAAGCTACTCTAAAGTAATATTATATGCCTAATCTCCTAAATAAGGAATCATGACATTTGTATATTTATTTGTATCATCACGTTGTGAAAAATCTGATGATCTTCTTTACCGTAGGCACCTCCTCTTCCTCTTCCTCCTCCTCCTCATCACCATCATCATTTTCAACTTCATTGATTGTGCTTCCGTCTTCATCTTGATATTCCGGTGTACCATTTTCCTCCACACGATTCAGAGAGTCAGTTGCAGCACCATTATCATCAACAACATCTTTTGGTAGTTCAAACTGTCAAAGGAAAAAAATGTGTAAAAATAAAATAGAACATATATATAAAAATTTCAATGAAATCAATCATTAAAACAAGGTTGTGTTACCCTAACAGCTCTATCATCAGCAAACTCCCCGGTCTTTACTGTCGAGACCTGCACCGGGCTTCTGTCTTGTACATTGTCATCAGCTACTGCTAATGAAGTTTCAACAACTTCAGGGCTTTTATCACCCTCCACTTTACCAGCAGCAGCTTCTTTCCCCACACTCTTTCTTGTATTTGATAAGTCCTGTGTTGATGAATCTTTGACTGCACTGCTAAAGAAAAGGGCTGAAATCAGAACAATCAACAAAATTATGACCACTGCACCAAACATTAACAGACATGATGCATTATGGTTTTTAGTATCTGAAAATTAGTTTTTCTATTCATATATTAAATAATCCAGCTACTTGAGTGATTTACACCAAAGTAGCTCATTTCCCAACCACAATCTAACAATGACAATATAATAAGTATCATTTTTTGCTATTACAGAAATCTACAGATCACACTGACTAATCAATAAACAGTTAGAAAGATCAATTGGCATTCTGATCTAATATTACAAATGAAGCAACCTTGGAAATCACAATGACAAAATCAAGCCACAGTGCAACAGATTGGTGCACTGCAATTTTTCTTTTATTCCTTTTTGGGCAGGGGGCAGGGGTAGGAGAAAGTGACAGAATTAATATAAATCAAAACATCAATACCCATATATATCCGGTTCACATCTCATATCCAAGAGAATTATCTCCAATAAATAAACACAATCAGCATAAGATATAATGTAAACTACTATTGGTCCAGGATGAGGCCTGAGACTAAACTTACATCTTATGTCGCCTGAGATTGTATCGTTTCTCCCCAGTAACTTGTGCAGATGGAGCAACTGTTTGCCTCTTCTTCCTGTATCCACCAGCTGTAATACTATCTGATTGTCCTTCACTATCACCAGCATTCTGCTCACTTTCTGTAACCCTAGAAGTTTGTGCCCGCTGCCGCTTCCTTCCAGTGTTACCAATTGCTTTCTCAGTGTGACTGGAGACTTCTCGACTGTCTTCTCTGATATGATCATTATTGAGAGACTGCAAGCTTGCATTCTCTATTTTCTTTGAGGGTTTTCCTAGGAATTCCTTGGCCTCTTCAACAACAGCCTTCACTGAGCGTGTTCTAGCAATTCCAGATTTGCTTTTCCTCCCAGGTCTGCGCCGACCAAGCTTTGGAACAGACTGCTGAGAATCACCTGGATCTCCATCTACCAAACTATCCACATGGCTGTGATCACCAACGGATAGAGAGTATTCATCACCAACCTCTTTGTCAATGTTATCAGATCGGAGATGTAGCATATCTGAAGAGTGATGTGCCATCACACCTGCTGGCTGATGCTCATCAAAAGTAACTCCAGCTCCTATATTAGGAAGAGATGCAAGCTCATCTATGTTTTCTACTCTAACATTCACATCTAACAGTGATGATGTCCCTGCAACGTCTGAAGCACCAACAGCACCAGCTCTTTTACTTGGGGACAAATTGAAAATCTTGGATGTGCATTTACGGAGCCAAGACACCGGCCTTACAGATCCAGAGTTGTTAAAGTCAGAAGCAGCTCCATGTTCCTCAGAGTTCTTAATAGGCTTGTCATTTAGAACAGGGGAGATAGGTGCAGGAATGGTCACTCTTTCCTTAAAGTCAGGTAATTGGATATCAGATACAACAAAGTCCCAAACAACTTCACCACAGCCCTTGCAACTCCTTAGCTTCTCAACAAGCTCAAGAAAATGTTTTCTTTCAACCACAAGGCGTTCACGTTCCTTCTTAACCTTCCGACTGAGATTCATAAGCATTTCAGAATCTTCATGCATCTCACGTTGGCCTGACTTCAGTCGCTGCATGTTCAACTCAAGTTCCTTCCTCTCAATTTCTAACCTAATCCCCTCAGCCTTCACTTCTTCCCATTCCTTCTCAGTCACATCCTTCAAGATATTAATATTATCAAGCTCTCTTCGCATCTCCTCCTGAAAATTTCTCTCCCGTTCCTGCAAGTCTTTCTCCAGTTCCTCCTGTCTTTTCTGGATTTCATTCTCAAGATTCCTCATTTTTGAATCAAAATCTTGAAGCATTTGTGCCCTTTCATTTTTCACCTTTTCAGACAAAAGAAGTTTCTCTTGCTTCATTGAATCTCTAAATGATTCCTTCTCTAATTCAAGCTTCTCCAGCTCTTTCTTTATATGATCTTGCATGTGTTGTTTCTCACTTTTCAACCTTTCTTCTTCACTGTTCTGAAATTTTCTTAGACTTTCTTTCTCCATATCAATATCACTCTGCCTTCTAGAAATTTCTGCTCTTTTTTCATCCAACACTTCCCACTCTTTCTCAAACCTCTGTCTCTCCTCCCTTAAGTTTTCAGCTTCCTTCATAAGAAACTCCTTCTGCGATCTGGTATGCTCTATCTCTTGTTTTAGTTCCAATTGCAAACGAGAATGCTCTGACCTATCATCTTCAGTAAGCTTCAAATTCTCCGTCTCTTGACATATTTGCAGCTCCTTCAGAGAAATCTCAGCTTTTATCTTCTCAAGCTCAGCATTTAAACTCTCCAGGCTCTCCCGATCAGCAAGCAGTTGTTCTTTTTCCTTCTCCAACTCTTTCTCTTTGATTTTCATAGTCTTATCTTTCTCCTTCAAAGATTTCAACTTTGCTTCAATCTCCATATTTTGCTCCTTTATTCTCTCAGCCTTCTTACTCAAGGCCTGCTCTTCTTTTCCAACCTTTTTTTCCCTATGGCTGACTTCAAGCTCCCTCTGCTCCAAGGCTTCCTCCTTGCTGCTAAATTCCTCAGCGAGGGATTTCTTCTTTTGTTCCATTTCAAGTTCAACCTGCTGCAACTTTAAATCCAGAGTAGCCTTTTGTTCACCAAGGAGTTTCTCAATACCCTCCTGTAGGAACCACAGATTTAACATTCAGAATGCAATAAATCATGTAGGTTACAAATAAATCATGCAGGTTACTCAAGTCATACATGTACACTTCTGCTCACCAAAAACATATGTCACAAGACTAGAGTGAATTCTTGTTTTCAATTTCTTTACCTACTTTCACTAGGCAAAAATTGTGTAAAGTTGTCATTCCCAAAGTAAAAAGAAAATTACCATACTGACCATATAGGCATTCAGTTAAGCAACGATTTTTTAAACTATTATTTGCTAATGTATAATGCCAAAACCAGGGTTGGGTTCAGTGTTTGATCCCTCCCTATGATGCAAAATTTATCCTTAAAAAAGTAGTAAGAGCTAGTTAGTGAATAAGTTGTTCTAATCTTCTCTTTTCCAGTAAAAAAATAAAATAAAAAAATTAAATGAACAGACAACATGTAAATAGATGTTATTCAAAATATTACAATTTTTCAATTTTATTATGAAATACATAAATGAAAGGCAGATGCCAAGATGCTAGCATAAAAGCAAAGCATTTCTAATATTACAGCCAGAGTTTTTAATAATGGACTAGTGTCTGCCAGGGACACTGTATGATGCAGAAACTAAACAAAGTCTTAGCCCTAGAAGCATTCATTCATTCACAATGGATTTTAATTGTGCTCTTAGAAATCATTAAAGATCAAGTCATATCTCATTTTACATGACAATACCATTCTTGCATCTTTAGCAGGCCAACAACAGATGCATCATGTTAAGCATCTTTGAAATCTAAAAATTTCAAGAAGATGCATGTGTATCTCAGAAAATATCTCTTGGATTTCATTTCTAGGTAACATGTATTAAGCAATTATAAATTGATGTATCATGCAGTTCTTTCATTCAAACGACTTTGCAAAACATTTTATTCTATTGTAAAGTCACTAGGTTTCTGGACTCACTCTTTCTCTAGCACTAAGCTTTAGTTCCAGTGCATGTAATTCTTTCTCATTCATCTCCAGCATGCTCTTCAAAGAATCCACTTTCTGCAATCATAATCACAAACACAAATAATGGAGAGGATTAGCAAATAGATGTTTGTATGCAAAAGCAGAACACAGAAGTCGTCGATACACAAAGAAAAGGCACAAAACATACCTTCTCTTCCATATCTAAATCTGCTACTCTTTTAATTATCTCAGCTTCCTTTTCTTTCAATGAAGAATGCAACGAATCAATTTTCTTCTCCAACATTTCTAGGTCTCTTTCTTTCTGTCTAAGGTTCTTCTCAGTTTCAACTATCTTTTCTTCTTTCTCACCAAGATTTTGCCTACCATTACATAGCATATCTTCTCTTTGCTGTAGCTTCCTTTCCCACTCCTTCAAATCTTCCCTTTGTTTGTAGAATGTTGCCTCAAATGATTCTCGACTGTAACACACAATACCAACTTAATGAATTGAGCTGCAATTCATAAGTGCAGAAATAATATGATGAACAGCATCCATAAAATGTAGAGCATGGAGCATAATAGAGCATACTCGGTAGCTAAAGACAAACGCTCCTTTTGAAGCAAACTTTCACGAACCTCCACCTCTCGCAATTTCATATCCAGCTCTGCATTTTTTCTGTTTGTCTCAGCAAGCTTAGCTTCTGCATCAAGCAGCCTCTTGTCAACCACTGAAGACTTCTCTTCAATTCCATCAACCAATGCGTTGGCTTCAGCTAGCTTTGTATGGGAGGAAGACTGGACTTGGGCATGCTCTTCTTGCATTGCACGCAGAGCTCTCTTAAGCTGCAATTGATTGATTTTCACAACATCAACATAAAGGAACATCTAAACAGACATCTCAAGCAACAATCCTAACATGAAAAACTCCAAAAATGATGTACAAATCTTGTCACAAAAATTGAAATAAAAATAAATTGGAAAGGTATTGAACATGAAGAGCTATAAGGAAAGAGAACATGCATCATGGTGAAAATTTTAAGGTCTATTTGGTTTAAGAAAATGATTTTTATTTTCAAAATTACTGTTTTTTGTTATATTCATCATTTCCTATACAAATATTTGAAAATGGAAAACTTAGAAAAATTTAAGGTGACATTTTTGTAATAGTTAGTAAATGCAGAAAACAAACAGATAAAATTATAGTTTTACGTACACCAAAATTTTTATCCAATTTGATCACCTATTCCAACACTAACTAATGTAAAAAAGAAGACAAGATCAACAAAAGAAAGGAGCAATGTAAGCAAGTAGACAAATTTAACACAATCATATAATTGAGGATAAAAAACAAAAACATACATCAGCCCCGCATTGTCTCTCCATGGTTAATGCTTTTTTCAAATTTTCTTCTCGCTTCTCAACTTCAAATAATGCAATTGAATGTGCAGACTGTTCTCGTTTTAGAATCTCTTGAGTTTCAACTAGTTCTTGTCTCAGCTGATCAAACTTTGAACTCAATTCTTTCTTCTCAATCAATAGGAGGCCCATGTTGTATTGGTAGTCAAAAAACTATAAAAAATTGAAAGGAACCAAATAGTTATCAATAATCAGAAATAACAAATAATTTCAACAAGAACATATTTTTACGATTACATATTGATAAATTCTGCAATCATAAATTATTTCATAAATTATCATGCAAAGGTCACCAAAGAATTTGCTTGGTTACACGTGTAGACATGTTCATGTACTTTTTTAATTATATTTAGTCTACAGGTATTGTTTAGGGTTTAGGGTTTAGGGTTTACGGATATCATAGAGTCAATATAAACCTGCCATGAATTACCTTATGTTTACTGCAGTATATTTCTCAACCTTAAATGTATCATTTGACTCTAGCTCCAATCTTCAAAATTGTTAAGTTTCTTATTTTTAGAGCAAGTTAGAATGATTTTGGTTTTTTTTTTTATCACTTTCACCTTGATAATCACAAGAACTTGCAAAGGAAACAGTGAAAAACATGATCATGTAGTTTTCACCATTTCCTTTGCAAATTCATGAAAATAGGAAACAAAGTGCAAAATAAGGTCGTAAATTTTGATTACTAATGGAGATATTTCTACTGAAATTGATTTTACTAAATTACAAAGGAACATTTGAGTATTTCTTTCCCAAAATAACAAAAACCATTTTTATAAGTAACAGCGAAACAGAAAATATAAAATATAAAAAACAAATTCACCTGTAAGTTTTCAGTTTTTACTTTCTAAACAGACATGCCAGAATCGATGTAATATTAAGTCTAGATCAGAATGGTTATAAAAACTGGATCAAAACTACAAACAAAAACACAGAAACATTGTATGTATCTTCTATCATGACCTAAAATCTAGGTATTAGATCATTGGGGTGAGCCTAACAAATGTATATAAAATTGCAAATACAAAACTCTAGGAAAATGTAAAGTATATTACCTCCCACCAATTCCCTTGTTTCTTACCCTCTACCCCCATCCCTTCCTCTTCCATTCTTATTGTCTATTATGGAAACCAATACTAGCAATTGCTTTTAAGTATTGATATCAGGTACATATCTAATACCAATACTCTTGTATACTTCACCAATACATATCTATAAAATAATCAAGTGTTAGAAACCACTAAGTACATTAAATCTTAATTTTAAAGTGGGTCAAATGATTTTCTTTTCTCAGTGTTTTGTTACCAGTGGGCAATGGGCAGTGATTTATGTTTAACCTGAAGATGTCCAAGAAGTTTGTGCTTAATTTGAATTTGAAGAATTACAATTACATATTTATTGTGTATCATAATTTTATATCGTATATATCTATAGACATATATTGCCCATATCATATCCTATATATATTATTAGTCACATCACATCACCATACCAGATTTGAATCGTATTCAAGACACACAAAAACGTATATATACAAATATATCAGCATCTGCGCATCATACTTTCATCCCTGTAAGTCCTACACGTTTCCTACAAAAAATAACATAATTGATTCTTTAAGTACTGAAAAGCTACCGATAAAAGACTTGAAATTCCATGCATTAAGGAAACTTTTAAATGGTTCTTTTCTACCCATTGTTGGTGGTCCATCCAAATTCAAAACCATGTCATAATTCAACCCCTGTATCAACCTGTTAGGACCAGGGGTCTAATTGGCCCAAGTGCTGCAATAGCTGTGACCAGGAACTGAATGAAGATTGGCTAGCTGACCTTCGCACCAGGCCAAAACAGTCAACAAAGAGGCCACAGGGATGGGAAGATTACGTGCATTAGAATTTAGGTTTATGATGTCATAATAACGTATCCAGTATGGATTCTCTGTGTCATTCTGTGCACTAATCATTTGTATCGATTTGCTATTAGATTCCTATCATTCTGTTATGTTTCTGTTGGTACTTTTCCACTATATAGGATCATGTAATGCACTGATAAGAAATAAGAAAAGCATTATTCCCAAATTCTCTTATCTTGTTTCTGTAGGTACCAAAGAGTTTACCGCTATCACACAACCATTTAGGTGCAATAGCATACAAAGCTTTGCCTTCATTACTCTATCAACTACACTTTTCAATAGGTTCTTATTAGCAATATGCACTGCAACCGCAGCTATAATATCACAGTTTTTGAAGTCTCTACAGCTGCATTGCAGCCACAAATGCAGTCACCCACATATGCCAGTAATTTCTGCAATAAATCAAGGGCGTCATTTTTGGGGGGAATGAGGAGATCCAAACTCATTTACCTGCTCTTAAGCTGCAAGTAGAATCAATCAAAAGAATTTCTTTCTCTAAACCATATCAGAATCAATAGCAATATGAATATCAATTTCAAAACATCAATCACCACTCACCAACTGCAACTATAGATTCAAATTGATCGATCATAAATACCAAACCCTAGAAAATCATAAACAGATAAACTTAACATAAATGCGTCGAATCAAAAAAGCCAAAACCTAGAAAAGCACTTCAAAACAACAACCATATTACAAAATCTTCTTCGAAACTAACCTCTTTTTCGAGCCTAGAAACCTTCTCCGCGAGCGCTTCGTTGTCCTTCCTCTTCATCACACCCTCGTCCAGCAACCCTAACTCCGAGAACCGTTTCCAGTCATCGGCGTTTCCCGCGTCGAGCTCCACCGCCATGGTGACTTCCGCCAGGGAACCCAACGGCGGCGGCAGCGGACCCTCGGCAACAGCCTTGCCCTTCGCGGAGGCCGAACCGCCTCGGCGAGGAGTGAACGCCGCCGCGCCCGGCCACGCTTTTCTCTGCGGCGTGAACATTGCGCTGTCGATGCAACGGAAAATCGTCGGAAAAGTTTACAAAGACAGTGAAGGTTTCACCGGAAAAAAAAAAAAAAAGCACGAAATTATTTGAAAAGGGTTTAAAGGTTTTGTTGCGGAGATAACTCTCGTCCTTTAAACAGAGTCTGTGTTTTGTACTAAATGCAATATTTGTGATTTTTGTGTGACAGATGAGGATATTTAATTGTGGAAAATTAAACGGTCAATTTCTGGATAATGATTGGCGGAATAATAATATAATAATATAATAAATATAAATAATAAAATAGAAAAATATATGACACAATAAAATAAATTTATTTGATAAATTTTTATTTAATATTTTATCTTTTTATATTTATATTATAAAGAAAAGAAGTTTTGATGTAATTTTTCTTAGTTCAGATAAGAGGCACTTTAAGTTATTTTTGTTTATTATTCAGTATTGACAGAAAGATAATGGATGTTAATGGTATTTTAATATTTGTTTATTTAAATCCATGCATAAATTTATTGGTTGTTATGTATTTATTTATTATATTGTTATATTTATGAATTTTATATTTTTAAATAAAGATGTCATATAAAAATCAAATAAATGAAATATATTTTTATAATTTTTTTAAATTTTGGAAATAATTAATGTTAAAATAAACTAATATTTTTATAATTAAAAATGTTCGAACATTTGAAATCATTTATTTTGGGAATTTTTTTATGTTTTTAGTAATAACATCGTATATAGAAATTAAATTAATATTTTATTGTTTAAAATATTATTTTAAGGCATTTTTCTAATATAAATGTTATTGTTTAATAGTTCAGAATAAAATAATATTTTTACAATTAAAAAAGTTTGAACATGTGCAATCCTTTATTATATTTAAGGTTTTTAATGTTTTTTTAGTTAAAAAATCAAATATATAAAATTAAATAAAAATAATATTTTATTATTTAAAATAAAATAAATTATTATTTGAAGACGTTTTCTAATCTAAATGTTACTGTTTAATAGGTCAAAATAAAATAGTACTTTTACTATTAAAAATGTTGAACATATGCAATTATTATATTTAGGATTTTTTATTATTTTAGTAATAACATCAAATATAGAAAACAAAATATTTTTTATTATTTACAGTAAAATAAAATATTATTTAAAGGCATTTTTCTAATTGAAATATTATTTTTTAATAGGTCAAAATGAAATAATAATATAATAATATTAGATATAGAAAATAAAATAAAAATGATGTTTTTAGTATTTAAAATAAAATATTATTTGAAGACATTTTCTTAATCTAAATGTTATTGTTTAATAGGTTATTGAAAAAAATTTATTTATGTAATCAACGAATTTCATTTTCAACAACTATTTAAAGTGTTTTTTTATATTGGAGACTTTTTCATAATTTATAATTTATTCTTTAATGAGTGATTGAAAAGTTTTTATTATTCTAATTAACGTAGTTTATTTTCAATACTAAATTATTTTATACTAATAAATTTCAATTAATTAAAATTTTTTGGAATATATTAAATCTTTTATAGAAAACATGTGGTCGTTGTCATATTTAAAATATTTTTTATATGTAATATTTAAAGCTAATCAAATGCATTTTTTAATTTATTCAATAATAACATTTTTGTTTATAGCGTTTCTAGGATAACATTCTTGAGAATGTAGTAATATTTTTTTTATAAGTTATAACATTTTTCTAACATATCTCATGTAATGGCTTTCATGTTAAAATATGTTATACAATCTAAAACTAAAATTTATAAAAAAATTTATTTAAATGTTAATTTGGTCTTCAAAAAAATAGTATTTTTTTAGTTTTGCTCTTTGAGAAAAAAATGATTTTAGTCTTTTAAAAATTATTTTTTTATTTTAGTATTTATTATCAAGTAACAACATAAATGATGTTGTAACAACGATTTTGATATTTCAATAAATTATAAACCGATTAAAAATATACTTTGACAAAAAAAAAATTATACATGATGATGTAGTAAATTATTAAATTGTCAAAATTATTATTATGACACCATTTAAAGAATAACAAAGATTAAAATCAAAAGATTACTTAACAGTAAGACTAAAATAAAAAAATAAAATAAAGAACTAAAAATAAAAAATTCTAAAGGATCAAAAGCATTATTTTTCAAATACCATAATGATATTTAAACGGTCCTTTTTTATCATAATATAACGAGTGAACTTTAATCATACTAATTAGAAAATTGAAAAGAGAAAAGAGGAAAAAAATATTATTTGAATATGAAATATAGTAAAACTTAATTTTACTTAGACTTAGGAATCCTTGAATTGAAAATATGATTAGTCTTTCATGGTCATCACTAAAGCAAGATTCTCAAGCAAAACAAAAATGGAAGAATAACAGTAAAAGGAGAAAAAAAAAAATTGGATGAGAAAGAGGGAGAAGAGAAAGTGTAACAACCTCATTTTCATTACTAAAACACACATACATAAGAGACTACTTTCATTAATTAAACAAAAGTCATGAGTACATAATTAACAATACAAAGAGAAAAATTCTAAACTTCGTATCCCGGATCTTTGAAGGGATCCTCTTCCTCGGAGGAATCAATCTTGGGAGCATATCTTACCATTCTATGCCTAGTATGGCTCGAGAAAGGGTTGTTGGGACGTCTCCTCCTAGGATGTGATGGAAAATCAGGAGGTGATTCAGACACTCGTGACAGTTCCACCTGAGTTAGTATAATAAGGAGGTTTATCTGCCCATAGGAATTGGGAATAAACGGAGCTGCATCGAAGAAAGTAAAACGGACATATCCTATATAGGTATCTAGTTGATATAATAGATCCTTTGTCCATCGTCCACACATAGGAGTGATAGATGAGTGGAATAACGAGCGAAATTCTTCAAACATTTTTTCCTGAAAGGTTAGTGTAGGAGTGAACCTTCAATTCTGAAATAATCATACAATATGGGCGTACCTGGAAGCGTATACTCTCAATCTCACCGTTTCGTGCCCTATTTAGTGAATTACTAACGTATTTAGGGATCCATCGCTACCTCTTTACTTCTACTGCCAGAGGACTTAAGCGAATCGTAAGATTGAATTCATGAGTTGCAATATTTTTGGGTGACGGTCAAGAGTACATATCTCAAGCTGGTACGAGACTTAGAGACACTCTACTGACTTTGGTAATGCTCTGCTTTGTCGGGTTGCCAAGTCGGCATTGTGACTCCTTAATCCAGGCAGTTCACAAACTTGGTGCCTAAACACCCTCAAGGACTTCCACAACCTGCATACATTCGTCAAGTACCTTCTGTAGTTAACCCATTGCATTTCCTCCATTATTTAATCTCACTCTCGTTCTATTTATCCATCCTTGCTTCTACCGATCAAGTCTTTTAGGTACTAGATCCCTAGAATCTTCTAATCTGAAGATTCTTACTTTTTACTTGGCCATTACTAGATTTGTCTCTAGCCTTAGGGGGATCTCTTTTGTTTATGAAGACTTATCGATGTATTCACTTCTTGAACTGAAATAGTAATAATTGTCTTTTCTCTATAATTTTTGGTGTCTTATTTAGTTTTTACACTAAAGAATGTTTATTGAACACTTATTTTACCATCAATATATTTACTGGAATTTTATGTCAGAAAATTGTTTTTACTTTTCAACCTTATATTTAAATAATTCTTTAAGAAACCTTTTTTCTTTTGAGTTAAATATTTAAGTATCCTAGTAACAGAGTTTTATTTTTGGACTTTTTGATAGGGTTTCTTAGGAAGAAATGAATATAATTAGGTCTAGGGGTATTTTAGTCTTTTTCTCATAAAAAGTTCTTAGAATTTTCTTGTCTTCTTCCTACTATGAGATTTTTGAATGTTTCACTTGTGGCTATAGTCATAGAAGTTTCTATATCCTTCTCAAGGTGAAATATTTTGTCTATTTGTTTTCAAGGATATTTTGGTAATTTTCTTAAAAATCATTATTTCAATCTTATTTCTAGGAATTGTACCCTTAATGCTTCTATGAAATAAAATGATTTACATTACCTAGCAGATAGATTATTTTCTGATTATAAAAATGAATTTTTAATGGACAACTTAAATCATTTAAATTATAAGGGCAAAATGGTCATTTTCATAATATAATTTTATTTTTAATGATTTTCAAATTAAACAAAATGTTATATATCTTAAGTAGTGTGATGAAGGGTTCTGAGGTAGATCTCATCTTTTTTATTTCTAGGTTAGGCCTAGAAATAACTTTCTTTTAAGTAGGGGTATTTTTGAAATTTTGTAAAAATAATTTTTATTTCTACCAAGCTCAACAAAATAAAATTGTGGATCTATTTCTTCCCTCGAGTACTGTCTTGGGTTAATTTTTAGAATTTTTAGAGATCATTAGAGGCCTAAATTGTTCAAAACAGATTTAAAATAAATAAAAAAGAAAATTTTGAAAGGAGGGGTATTTTGGTAATTTGGTTGTCTTCAACCTCTAGAAGGGATTTTCGAACTAGAGATTTTTGAATTTGGGTATTTTCTTTCTGGGCAAGTTTAGGCCAAATTAATCTTACAGAAACCTTCCCTAAATCAAGACGAACCTATTCAGAGGTTTAATTTGAACTTAAACATTCTTTAATAGTCGTCAATTGAAATCGATTTTTCTTTCATTTGAAAACAAGAATTTTTCTTTCAATTACAAAAATTCATGGAGTTTCAAAGTGTAAAACTTTGCAGAAATCAAATATACATATTATAGAATAGTTCTATAATCTAAATTAGAAGAAAAAAAGACTCATCCTACCTTAATTCGGAGCTTGAATTTTTCTTCAATAGAGGCTCATGATTCTCTGCTATTTCACGCTCCTTTGCTTATTTCTTCGATTTCTCTGCGCCAACAAGTTCTTGGGCGTTCTACGAAGCGTTTGGGACTGGTTTGGATCAATTTGGAGGTGTGTGGAGGATTTTTCATAGAGAACTAAACTTTCTTCAATGGCGAATTCGGACTTGGCTTTCATGGTGTTTTATAGCCATTCCAACCACCTAAGATATTGTATTTTATTCGCCTAGGCCTAGAGCAGCTTTGCTGAGCCACGAGACTCGTGGGCTGAGCTAGGGCGGCGATTTGTAGAGGTTCCCAAAGCTTTGTTAATGGCGGTTCGCAGAAGGAAGAAGAAGGAGATTATGATGGAATATAGGATTAAATAAATCCTTAAGTGTTAGCGATGGGCCTAGCGGTCTCAATGGCAAACTACACTCTTCTAACTTTCTCAGCGCCTAAAGGGGGACGGGTTCGAATCCCAGCCAACCCCTTCTGCATTTTTGGTTTCATTTTTAAATTAACCACGTGCACTATTTCTCTTATATTATTTATTTGTTGAAATTGTTACCCACGTGGGGTAACTTAGTTGGCAAAACGAAGCATTTGCTCCTTGCGTACTGGGCTACTGGGGTTTGAGACCCAGCTCCGCCCTTTCTCCCATTTCGCTTCCCTTCTTTCTTTTTCTTTTTCTTCTATTATTCTTTTTTTTTTGTTTTTTTGTTTTATTTTTTTATAATTTTATTTTTACTTCTAAAAATTCCAAAAAAAAAATCTCATATATTCTTTACTTTATTACTTTAATTTCTGTAAGTTAAAATTGATAAATCAAAATAAATATATGTAAATTTTAATTGTTTTGAATATTTAATAATTATTTAT
>JAMLFT010000519.1:0-40856 GCA_026544285.1 Pachyrhizus erosus
AATTAAATAATTAAAATTACTGTTATGATACTATTTAATTAATAATATAAATTAAATTTAAAAAATTATTTAATAAAAAATTAAAATAAAATAAAATAAAATAAAATTGAAATCAAAATTAAAAAAAAAAACACTTTTTAAAAAATCAAATTGATATTAATTTTTTTTCTCTCATTTATTTTCTTTTTTATTTGAATTGTTATTTTTATTAATTTTTCACTTATATTTTTCCATATTTAATTATAAAACCTATATTACAATTAAAATATAGTTCATTTAACTTGTAAGACATTTATATTTTATAAAAAATAGTTTATTCAATTCGTAAGACAAATTTATATTTTATACGGTAAAATTTATTAAAAATAAATAATTTATTGAAGTAAATCTTGCTTCTTATTGAATAATATCATAAAAAGTATAATATAGTTTATTAAAAACTCGAGACAATTATGAATAATATATTTATATTTCATAAATATGAACAAGCCAAAACATAATATATAAATACGTTATTCCATTTATATATTGTTAGATGTATACTATGCAATAAAATAAATACTAAAAATTTAAAATATTTGTAGGGTCGGCTATGCGAGCCAACCCTTTTGGTTTCCACAAATTGTGTAAGCCATATGTCTTGATAGCCATACAGCATTCACCAATCGAGGGTGAACGTGGCATATTTAGCCAACTTACCCTTTTTAAATTTTTAAGTAAATTATCCAGCTCTATTTATAGGACTACTTTCTATTTCTTTTGCTTAACCTTCCCGATGTGGGATCTGCCGCTCTGACTGCTTGTTACAACGCTAGTTTAATACTATTAGTTGCCTTCACTTTTAAATATAAAATACTATTTACAAATTTCATTCATTCTCCCTCTATCAGAAACAAACAACTTTACCGTTTCAAGAATTTTGACATACAAAGATTGAAATTCAGATTCCAGACATCTATTTAAACCCATTTGATTGACTTTGCCTTATGACCTACAACAGTAACAGGGAATTATGCAATTGTAATCCATGTAATAAACACTCAAATAATCTTATCTAAAACATTCTTTACATTTTATTTATCCTGTTTTCACTGTAGTGTCTCATCAACCTTTCACGAATTCATATAACACATAGCTTGAGCTTGAAGATAATATGAATCCTTGTATTTTTTGTTACTTCCAACGTGGACCCCATTGTGAATCCAATCATCACGACTTATCCATGCATCCCTACCTAAATCGAGGACACCAAGAATCTGCAACGATACATCAGCTATGTCAAGACAGCAAGAATTGAGGATGTGTTAGCCAATGACATATATATGATCAAGTTCCAAACAGTGAGGTCTACTAGGATTTTAAAACAAAATATCTGACCACTAACTACAAACTCCCACCCTCAGCTTTAACATGTTAATATCTGAGTTTTGTACAACAATGTAACAGCCATCCCAACCCAAGTGTACTAGCTTGATTCACAACAATCTGCTTTTGCAATCAACAAATTGACAATCATCTAAAGTAACATTACAGTGGACCCACAATTATGGAACTTGTCCATTATAATTTTCAATATCAATGGTCCTCATCCCACAGTGGAAAATCAAATTGAACAGTGAACCTGAATCTGAAATTGATTGATAACTTTTATTTTTAAAATAATGATAATTTACATATATAAAACAATAAATAATTGCCAAAACATGTTATTTGTTGGGCTTCGCTAATCTCGCCCTCTGTTACCCTCTCAATCTTAAATTCATTAACTTTGGGACTTTGAAAGGTAAATAATTAACAAAATTATTTTTCCAATAATTTAAGACATCATATTTTCTACCGAGTTCATGAAAGAAGACTCCATATTAACATCCAGATTGTGACGAACATATATTTCTCAATCAGAAATGGGAAACATATAGTGACAAAAAAAAAAACATTTAATAACCAACACAAAGAAATTCACGAAGAAGTCAAGGAGGATAGTCACAAGTGTTCAACATACCGCCCCGCCTTTCCAAGACACAAACGTTGGATTTGCCCTTGATTGTAGAACCTTAAGAGCCATGTACAAAAGGTATGTAAATAAAATCAGAGACAGAAGTAATTAACAAGAAAAAAAAAAGTAGGTTAAAAGCTATTACTTTCACATAAATATGTGCTATATGTGCTAAGAATTTATTACAATTCAATGGTTTGGCCTTGGCTGAATACGGACCAAACCACGACAATTGAATACCAGCTTAAATATGTTTTTAGTTCTTATAATTTTTTTCTTAGTCCCTATAAAATATTATTTTACGGTTTTAGTCCTTGTTATTATTCACTCATTCGTGTCAACCATCTATGGAAATATTGACCTGATGCTTCTTAAATGATAGGAATTAAAGTGAATGTCTTCTAATATAAGAGACACCATTATTAAAAGTTAACAATTTTATATGAACCAAAATCATAAGAAAATATAACAACTAAAAGCATAAAATGGGTATATGATAGGGATTAGAACATATTTAAGCCTTAATTATCTTTTTTTAACATTATATTATATATTAAGTAATAAATTAGATCAAATTCTGTCTTAAAAAAGATAAACTAATAATAAGAGATTAAAATAATGATCATCCAACAAACACCCTTCTTAACCTTACTTGTATCTTAGCATTGGGCTTTCATTTGGCTAAAAATTTAATTCTGGTTAAATTAAAAATAAAAAAGGTTTACTACCAGTTTCACTAGTTTATGGTTGGTTCAGCCTATTTTTTACTCGTTTTTTGTTGGGTTGAATGGACTGGATATCTGACTGGTTCACCTCCTTTTCCAATCAAAGCCACCACTTCAGTCCATTTTTTTAATCTTTTATCAATGTTTATGGATGAACTATTCACACCACATTATAACAATTATTTGTTGTGCTAATGGCCGGCAATGCCATTTGGAGCAGATTGTGCACATCTATAATTTTAAGTACAAATGATTAAAAATTAATCATTGGATAATTTAGATAATAGGATATGAAACTAACCTCCACAGTATCGATTGCTTCATTAGGAGGAATGGCATGTAAAACTCTGAGACACAAAAGAATAGTGGATTCATCCATGAGCTTAATACCATGACATAATTAATAGAATCATTCATGACACTAAAGTGTTGGAATTTGACGTGAAAAATAGAACTGATAATGTTAAAACAAGACGAGGAAAAACAAAAAAACAAAACATATCGGCATTTCTAACTGTACAGTTCTTTTATAGAAAAAGGAAAAAGGGGATAATGTCAAACAGGATGAAGAAAAGAAGAAATAGCTTACGAAGAAGACAAATCTAAGTATCTAAATTAAAATTATAAATAATAAAAAACAAAAACAAGAAAATTTTATGTTAATGTTGAAGTCAAAGCTTCAGGTCATTAAATAAATGAGATTATGTTTTCATGCGAATATCTAACATAATTACCAAAGGAATTTATTTTTCTACTTAATACATCTACAATATCACACTTACAAGTAACAAGGATGTTGGTGATTTCAGTTGTTATTTTTTTTTTTTTTTGGTCTTTTGGGTACAAAGAACTTTGGGGGAGGGGGGGAAGGTTTTCCCATTTCAAGGTCAGGGCCACAAGTGATATTACAGATGACCTACAAATGAATAAGCACTACTAAGAATTAAACCCAAAATCTTTTTATCAATGTAGTTTGATTTTTCTTTTTCTTTAATATGAAACTATGCTTTATCATTGCAAATATCAGTATCACAGCCAATTAGCTTGATGTCAGGTAGGTTAATATGATAAGGTGAATAAAAATTGAAACAAACCTTTCTTCTACTGCTGCAACTAAACCACTTGTCAAAGCCACCCCACCAGTCTATTCCAGAAAAATGTCAGTTCCTTCCAATCAACATGTAATATTAACATAATTATACACCAAGCTCAACATGTAAAACTCACCAATTGTATGCTACAAAATAATTTTCTTTGGATGTCTATGCGACCTGTGAATACAGAACCGAGCAGTTAAACAAGGCTTCAGATTTATACATATAAAATGAATAAAAGGACAAAAAATTACCAGTTGAGAGAATGCAGTTAGTAATAGCCTCTGCAAGGCCGACTTTTTCTTCTTTTTTTGGCTTAGTTGAGAAAACTGGATAGCTTTCCCACATTGGTAATCCTCCATTAACATTGGGATAGAAAGTATCTGACATGTCAGACCTCCGAGAAAAGTCAATATGCCATGTATCTTCAAGCATATCCTCATAGTCGTGAAACCTAGCAAGGGTAAACACCAGGATTGTGTAAACATATAATTGTTCACAAGCATGCTCACATCACAGAATGAATTTCACAAATCCACTCACCAAGTACGAGGAGGAGGAGGATACACATCAGGAACTAAAAGCATTGGATAGAACAATCCCATAGGTGGAACCTATGCAACAATCATCATCACTTTCCCATCATAGCATTTTTCAAAGAAAAAAGTGAGGGCAAATGAAGAAAAATTCAACGGAGGATACATACACTAAGAGCAGTAAGCCTTGTCTTGTGAGATCCAGATGTCACTTTGTCCTCATATGATTGAACTACTGCAACGGCTTCAAATTCCCCCTCCTATAGACAAGAAACTAGATAATTAAAAAATGAATCCAAGTTTGGAAGCAAGTAAAAAACTTAAGAGGAACAGCAGCACTAGCTGTATGTGATGAGATGTATATTCAAAAGTCATCAGATACGTTCAATATGTTTTGGCTTATTTGTACATTAAATCGAAGTTATAAAGAATATAAAAACATTAAAAGGCAGGCAAACTCATTAGGAAAAAAAGAAAACTTAAGAGACAAAAAGAATATAGAAAAACAGACAAAAATTGAAGCAGAATTTATGTTACAATTTTTAATATTGTATCATTTTAAATATTATAAGTTTGCTTTTCTTCAAAGTTTGTTGTGTAATTTTTCAGAACTATTGAAACTTTTGTTTGAAAATTCACCTAGTAATATTTTAAAATGCACCAGAAACCCAAAGTGTAGAACAAGTAGACCCGTCCACATAAAATATAATTGATAAGTATTGTGCATTTGTACTTTATCAAAGAGTACGGCAAGCTATAGGGGGTATTTGGTCCAGTATATTTTTTTTTACTTAAAAGCTACTTTAAAGTCAAAACTCAAAGTGAGAGCTTTATGAATAAAGTAAAACTTGTTTCGCAGTTTTCATTTCTTTTAGCTTAAAAGAGTTGATCAAGGCAAGAGGACAGAGAGAAACAGAAGGGGGAGAGAAAGAACCAAAAAGTCAACTTTTTTTGAAAAACTCTCACTCAACATTTTTAAATGCTACTTTTTTTTTTCTTCAATCTCAAGTTATGTGTTACATGAATTCTTGAAATGATGATGGGACACTACAATGGAAACAAAAAAAAAGAAACATGTTAAGAATGTTTGAAATAGGCTAGTTGAGTGCTAATTACATGGATAACAATTGCACCATTACCTATTACTTAGGTTTTTTGTAGGCCATAGGTGAAAGTCAATTCAAATGGGTTTACACAGTTGTTTGGAAACTGATTTCGATCTCTATACATCAAAAAACATCTTGAAACTATAAGATTATTTGTTCCCGATGAAGCCTTTTGTCTTTTAAAATTAAAGACAAACTGATAAAATGTCAAACTCTCATCTCGCATATTGTTAAAGTATTATAGTAACATAGTAGCAAATCCCACATCGTCAAGGATAAAGCAAAAAGAATGGAAAGTGATTCTTATGTTGAAACTATTATTGTAGCATTGTAGCAGATCCCACATCGAGGAGAGAGGTTAAGCAAAAGGAATAGAAAATGGATCTTGTAAATAGAGCTGGAGAATAATCTTTAAAGCTCAAAAAGGGTCAGTTGGCTAACTATGTCACATTTGCTCTCGATTGGTGGATGCTGTACGGCTATCAAGACATATGGCTGAAACAATTTGTAGAACCCAAAGGGGTTGGCTTGCGTAACCTACCCTCCAAATGTATATCAAAAGTTTATTCTATTATACTTATTTATTTTATTATTTTAATCTTTTATTTTATCATTTTAATTATAAATTACAGATTTGCTTTAATTTTAACTATTAATATTTTAGAATGAGTATAGAATTTTATTAGCTATTAGAATACTACTTTTTCAAAAAAATCTTTCAGCCAATGTCTTTTAAATTGCCTACTTTTTTTCTTTATTATAAAAATTAACCTACTTAACTTTTTAAGAGTTTTTTAAAAAAAATATGATTGGTTGCGCCTCTTTTTAAGAAGAAAAGCTCCAAAAAATTGGACCAAACACTATATAAGTTACAATGGAGAAAAGGAATAAAAGACTTGTAGAGAACATGAAGATGACAGAAGGTGGTGGGCAGGAGGAAAGGCTGAAAGAGGAAGAGAAGAATCTGAGAATAGTATTGAATTCAAATGTAAAACGTAGAACAGGAATTGAAATAAAAATGCAATGAATAGTTTCCCATGTCCAAATACATAAGCAGCTCTTATGAGTTATATAGAAAAACACAGCTTCAAACTCGTTACTAATTTTGGGCCTATTCAATTGTTGGGCCACAAAAATATAAGTAATTAGAATTAGGCAAAGTGAACACCTTCAACTTCTAAAACAAACAATTAGAATTTCAAAAATTCTTTCATAATCTTTTGCCACTTAATACTACAATTTCAAGTTTAAGTGAATTTTCATCTGACATAGCCAACCAAGTATATTTTAATTGTTTCTGTACCAGAGATTCTCATACCATGTACCCTTACCACATACCAAATTGTACAATCATGTAATACAAATCTCTATACAAATAATGTCTTGAGACACTTCCTACAATTTCAACACTCAAATGTTTGAATCGCATTCCCAACCATACCAATGTAAAACAATAACTTTTAAATAACAAATAATTCTCAGGGTTTCATCTACATGAGGTATCCATTTTTTATGAGATCTTTTGTGGTGAAATGCAATCTGCGATGCCACACATGATACATACAAGACGGACTCTTTTTATTTATAAAATTTTCCTATTCATGTTATTTAGAAACTAGATAAACAGATCTGCAGGAGCACAATTGTGCTGCAACTAATATACAAATTAAAAGTTCAGTTTGTACGCAATAAGCTTGAGTTCTAAATTAATCAGGGAGATGTCTGTAAACTCGGTACAAGATGCAAGCAAAATAAGGTAGTGTTTCAACAAAATGAGATAAAGTAGTACAATTCACCTTGATTTCACAATATGTCTCTTTCAGTTGATTTAACATTAACAGGTCTATAGGCTTTGCAAAAACATCTGTATGAACTTGCGACCAAGTCTGGCGCTGTCTTTGGGTCCAGAGAAGGGCCCTTGATATATCCTGAAAGTATGACCTTGTTACTTAAATAATGACATCAAATACAACCACAAAATATACAAAATTTGGAACAGAGTAATGGTCAGCTACATAATTCGAAGAATTATAATACAAACAACAAAGAAAAATTGAAAATGACATGTTACATAATGGAGAATTGGTACACATTGACAAGCACGATTTTCTTTAATTACATGAGGCACAGGATTTAGAGGGTTTGTTGCTGAATATTTTTAACAGTTGGAGTTATACAAGTCAATGTTAGGTAAGTGGTTCTTTGACAAGGTAACACAGCTTTGTTTTAAACCAAAATTCTTATACCTGTAAATCCTCCATCCAATGTATGCCTCTTAATCTAATTGTTGAATTTGTTCCCCTACCATTTAGGCCTTTTATGGGTCTCTTTGAGGAATTGTCACCTCAAGGGTGGTGCTTTGTCCCACACCGACTAGAGATATGACTTAAATAGAACTTATACAGCTCGGACAATCCTTATCTTAAAAGCCAATTTTGTGGGGATGATTTAAGCCATCGGTCCAAATTCTAAGAAAATACTTTTGTTCGGATCAATATACTACACAGTTAATTCATTTGTTTGGAGCAATATGAAAATATGTAGTTTAGTTTATACATGTCACAAGTCACATGTAAAAAGAAAATCACGTAGTTGTTAAACTTAAGCTTAAAAATGAGTCAAAAAACAAAAAATAGGTATATCAAGCATGTCAGTAAGTTTTGAACAACTTTAAAACATCAGTAATGGGTAGAGAAGTAAGAAACTATTTTGTACCTCACCACCAAAAGGTAAAGTCTTTCCAGTTGAAGGTAGAGCACCTCCATCCTGAGCAACAAGAGAAGAATTTAAATGCCAAAATTAGTGGAGCAGTTGTTTTTCATATCAATCTGAACTGCCATTGAGTATGGAGAGAATTCAATTTGACATTAAAAAAAATAGACACAAGCTAAAACTTATAGTCGATATATGTGGCCAATAGCAAAACTATATTCAGAATAATATTACTAGTGTCAAAATCATAGTAGAAGCTATTTTACCATATAATTTGTTTTACTGAAGTGACAAAGTAAATCCAATGACTGGTCAAAAATTAAAATCATTAAAACAAATGTCACAATTAACAATATTTAGTTGTTACGATTACCGTGACCAACATAAGATTTATAGCCAACCTCACATAGTGGGAAAAAAAAATGTTGTTTTTGTTTTTATGTCTCTAATCATAATTATTAATACAAGATAGCAGCATGGAGCATTATTTGATCCGTAGCCAACCCCACCTATATAGTGTTTAGGGTCTGGCCTAACATTTATTTGATACATAGCCAACAACACCACCTATGGAGCATTATTTGATCCAGGATAACAGCATGGAGCATTATTTGGCCTAAAATTTTCTAGGCTTCTCTTTTCCTTAAAAGAAGTTGGGTTAAGCACAATTTTACAAAAACTCTTATAATAAAGTAGCTTTATTTTTTATGAACAAAATTCAAAAAATAGAGCTTCTATAAAAGCTACTAGGAGGAGCTTTTACTTTTCAGGAGAAGGAAAGCCCAGAAAAGTGGTGCAAAACACTACCCTAGTGAGAAAAGGCTTGGTTACTGTCATTTATCAACACATGAAAGCAGCCTAGTGATTGGTTTTAACTTAATTTGCCACCAAGAGTGTCATTTGTAGGATTTTAGAAAATTTAAGGACCTCTTTCAAAAATTGAAGAATATCAGAAAAGTAATGTTATTTTCCTTACTAATGATGGTACAACAATAACTGAACAAAGTTTTCTACACTACCAAATTTTAAAGTTCAGGGTGGTTACTTCAAAATGAAGCAAAGTTTAGGAAGTGCATATACATTTTCAGCAGTCATTAATCTACTACCAGGTTGGGCTGGATAAATATACAGTGATATGTTGATCTACATACAGCGCTGTCATTAATCTACTTCCAAATTTTCTGCTGTTAAGAGTAGTGGATCATAGAACTATTCCATAAAGACCATTTCTAGATTCATTTCGGGCAAATGTTACATCATTGAGTTATTCCATCTTCCAAGATATCATGCATAATAGAAAACTCCATAATAATAAAATACACAAGTTTCATTTACCTCAATGCATATAAGTGATGTCACCTGAGCACCAATATTCACAACACATGCTGTTGATAATCCATTTCCAAAAACTGCTGCAAGACCTTCCTGGTCAAATAATTCCATATATCAGAAGCTAATTGAGAAGTCCTGACAAATAGTTTTCTTCAATGTATAAAAGAGCCTATTTTGTGACCTGTGGCCAGGTCTAGTGCAAATACTGAATATTGAGTTATGTTTGTTACTACTACGTGTGAGCTGATTCGGTTGAAGCAACTTCTAAGTAGACTCAAATTTTGTGAAGTTGGGTCCATGAAACTTATTTGTGACAGCCAAACAGCCTTGCATACAACGTCTAATTCAATCTTCAATAAACGAACTAAACACATTGAAATTGACAGCCACTTTATATGAGAGAAGATAACTTCCGGAGAAATCGCTATCTCTTTTGTCAATTCTAACGATCAACTAGAAGATATTTTTACCAAGTCACTTAGAGGACTAAGGATATCCTACATTTGTTCCAAGCTGGATACATATGATCTATATGCTTCAGCTTGAGGGGAAGTGTTGAGATATGATTTTATTTCTGTTGATATTTGATTTTGTTTCCTTTATTATTTCAGTTGTCTAGTTACTGTTTTTATGTAATTAATTCAGATTGTATTATCCCTACAATTAAGGGATTCCATTATTATTTTGTATTCAAGATTGATCATTATAAATAAACAGCCAAGGAGTCCTTCTCCTTATGCATTCAGAATATACTCTCAAGTGATCCAATGCTTTAGTGTGATCACCACCCCATTCAATAATTAAATTTCATCATCCATCAGGATCATGATCCCTGTTGTAGATTAACGATATAGCAACCGTTAGAGCCCAAAGGATTTGTAAAGCAAGAGCAAAAGGTTTGAGATTAGGGAAATTTGAGTATAGTCTGCTGCAACAACTTCCAACAGTTAGACTCAGTTTCATTTGGAAAATATTAACCAAAACTATGAACATCAAATCACCAAAATTAAGGGCAAGAACTGGTTTGCTTAACACACATTAGTTTAGTTCCCTCAATTTTCATTACCAACATGCTTGATTCCAATCTTGGGGGACTGAACCCACTCTATAAGAATGAGGCTTGCTAATGATACCAGTATCCATCTTTAGTAGTCATGGGTGTTTGGAATAACCCCAGAAGTAATGTTAAAACATTATCAACAGCAGTAACAAAACAACTATAACCACGATGATAATGTTTATCATCTCAGATTAAGTCACATAAACTTATTACAGCAAGATAGAAGGTCATACCTGGTGTACCACTGCTGAGCCAAAGCAGAGTTCTCGCAGCACTAAAGATAGAATTTCCTTTATTTCTGCTTGTGGCGAGGACAAAAACATAAAATGATTATATTAAGAGTGGGAAAATAAAAATTCTAAAACAACAACATCCAAAATAAATGAATGACAAGTATTTATCACAGTTTAAATGAACTAATTTCCAAGTACCACGATTGTCAAATGTTTCTGGCATCACAAGAACAGCAGAATACATATTTCTTTCATTGCGAGGAATGTGCAGTTTCTCTATTAAAATCCAGTCCCAAATGGTATGTAGATCGTCAAGTACCTGCAAAATAGGCAAGTGGTTGTGAGCTAGCCATATGAAACGAGAGCTAGAAATAATGTCAAAGATGGTCAAGATTCTCATTATTCAATCACAGTAAATATCTTAATCTCTAAGACATGGTTTACATTTAGATATCCTACATTAGCTAGAAATATGGCCAAACTCCTTATAAGCTTTGGGCAACCCTTTCCCTTGAACTAGCTTTTGTAGTTAAGTTAAATCTAAACTGTTTCTAATACAGTATCAAAGTCTGTCCAGTCTTTTGATGTCTGGCCACCCACAAATGTCTAGTCTAGCAAACTTCACACTCAAGTATTCAACCTTGGGCATGAGGGGGGTGCATTAAGATGTTTCACATCAGCTAGGAATATGGTCATAATACCATGTAAGTCTTGGGCAATCCTCTTCCTTTGAACTAGCTTTTAAGGTTGAGTTATTAGACCCATTTCTACTAGTTTGTGTAAGCAAGTCAAAGGACCCTAAATTACAAGGACAAGCAACCCGAACTTTAGACTCAAGTTATCCCAATCTAGAAAACAAAATACAGATATAATCCAAGAGGGATTAGATGTCCAATGACTAAAACAACTGAACCATAATTTCCTAAATTATTGACAATAAATCTCTAAATCACCGATACAAACGTCAACTCCCAATTCACAGTTACATCACAATTACTACAATTTACAAATTAATAATTATACATTATACATAATTATACATATCATCCTCCACTTCTGCTTCATTCTCCACTAAGGAGAAAACTTATGGTTGATTCTTTTTAAATGCAGAAGCAGAACTAACCTAAAAATGCAACAGACAACAAAGAAGCCCATAGGTGATGTTGGGAGGAAGAAGCCAAAGCAACAACAAATTGGGATTTTTCTAACACTAAAGGAATAGTTGCAGCTTCTTTGAGGGTAGCCTGAATTGCAGCCTGTGGTGGTTCAGTCCCACATTGACTAGAGATATGGCTTAAATAGAGCTTATAAAGCTTGGACAATCCTCATCTTACAAAGCCAGTTTTGTTGGATTGAATTAGGCTCTAAACCCAAATTTTAAGATATGCATATTTTAAAAACAAAACTATTGCTATGTTGCAATAGTATTTTTCCTGAAGATTGTATACCATGTATTAACAGTGTAGAGTTGTTTTACACTATCATCCAATTAAAAACCACCATGTATGGTAAGTTCGTTAATTTTTACAATAACTACCTTAAATATCATCCAACCATGATTTCTAATTGGCTGATAGTGTAAATTTATTTTACTTCTACATTGTTAGTGCATGACCATTACACTTTAAAGTAAAATGCCTACTATAAATTTGCAGGAATAAGCAGGCAGGGTATGCATATTTTAAAAAAAAAATTATTGTTATGCTGCATTCATTAATACATAATTAAAGGTCACCAATATGTTTTTCCTTTACATTATGATGCAACAATTAACTTACAATACAGAATTCCAAAACAATATAATATATGCATTTTTCTGCTCATTAATTAACTATATGGCATGTAACTAAAATTACTTGCACAAATAGTAGTCTACTTTGGAAGTGATAAGTACCTGCTGCATGGAATAATGCTGTGAAATGTTCAAGTGTCCTCTGCGAATTGGACGACATAAACAATACGGTTCAGTTGGGGATATTCTTAATGCTTCCTCACCACAAATGAACTCTTTGAATTTTCTTTCACTTGCATTAAGTTCCTTTGAATCGGTACCTTCTTTTGGATCCAAAGACTTGCCAGTCTCATCTTTACTTGAAGTCTCTACAAGTACCAATTTGTATACAATCCATATTGTAGAGCTAATTAGTATTAAAATAACACAGCATTTAAGACCAGAGCAAAATTAAATGCCATGTCTTCTTTCGTGAATCTACAATGTTTGTTTGTTTGTGATGTGTTTTTTCCAATAAAATAAGCAGATTTCTAATTTTGTGATGTGTTTATCTAAACTGCTTATTTTTAAAATAAAAAGTTTTACGTTTGTTTTTAAGAAGCAAATCCTATATGCTTCTTATAAAATGATTATTTTAAAAAATGCTTTTTTCATTAACACTTATTTTAAGTTTAAACAAATTGGCTCAAGGAACCAAAAAGCTAAATCTGTTCTGTTTGTTCACATAACAAATAGATTGAACTCAGATTAAGATGTAGAGAGAGTCAGCACACTCCATTCATATTTATGCAGAGCATATTCTTTTTCACAATCAGAAAAAGGCCAGGTGATCTATAGAACAAGTTGTAACACAGACATTTCTTTAGTTTCTTTCTTTCTGGGCAACAATAAGTTACGAAAGATACAGGGAGTGTAGCCTATGTATTTGAAGTACACATAGATGGTCCCCTCAAGAGCCAGAACTTACCACAACAGCAAAACAAAGCAAGCGAACATCAAATTTTTACTGACCAACAAGTTAAAATTTGTAAAGAGTTCATGCAGACCTTCAGCAACTTGTCTAACCATATTCCAACTCCAAGACAGGTAGAGTAAAATAATGATGCATCTTAGAATGTTGAAATCATAGATGCTTATACAAATACTTTTAGGTGAAAAATTTATTTGTCCTGAATTCTTAAATTCCTGATGACATTTAAAGGAAAAAAGAATGAATAAATGCTAAAATGTTGAAATTAATAGCAGGCTTGCACCTCTCTTCACACTGTGATTAGAATAAATAACAAACAAAGGAACAAGTCCATAGACCTAGACACAAAACTAGTAAGAAAAATTATGGAAAACAAATAAACAGCTACACCATGGAAAACAAAGCCAATATCATTTGTTACAGCATGGTCCCAATCCAAATAAACAGCTATATCATCAGAATATTTTCCTTGCCCATACTCAACAGAATCAGAACCTGTCCCCCTTCATTGAATAAGAATGTACAAGAAAGAGGATGCAACCTCTCAACAACCACTAACACAAGGAACATACAGGATTAATGTTAGAATCATATAACATGACATACGTGACAAACCAAACAAAAAGAACAAATCCTCGTCTTAATGAGCCAGCAGGAACCACATACACATTTAAAAAAATTAGTGCACCCAAAGGCACAAGTACAAGGATTTCTTCTACTGTGATTAGCAAAAGAAAACATTGGAATATACCCAAAGCTTCATTTGAGTAGTACCATTTGAGCATATAATTGAACTCATCATTAGGCCGTAACTCTCTCTAATGACTTAAAAGGGTTTTCCTCTATTTTCTGTAACCTTTATCACAGGCAGTGGCCAATTTTAGTGATTCCTTGAAATTATTATGGTTAAGGTTGCAGCAAGGTAAACCACATAGTGAGCACATGGGAGTTCAAATTTCACTTCAAGATCACATGCATTGAACCTGTAGTCAAGTACCACAACTGAAACATTTCATCAAAATCGCATTAGATATCACCATCCTATGTTCATTTCTCATTTGTTCTACAGTTTATATATTCTGCTGTCCAAAATGAAAGGAACTAAACCACTGCTGATCTTCTGAGAGGAAAGGCAGAGATAAAAGCATTGATAACATTGTGTTCATTAGTGCTATACCAATTCACTTACAAAATTACTCATGCTACTATCGACACGTCATTGCTCAAGAGACATGATCATCTTAATTTGAACATTGCAACTTCTCACTTCTAAATGAAGACCTCAGTTCCAACAATACAAGCAATAAAGCAAACAAAAGGACCAAATATTGATAGAAAAAGTGAAATAAAAGAGAATAACACGTTTCAATTTAATGTCACTAGAATAGAAAGAAAAAAATATTTTAAAGTGACTTTTCATATAATAATTGCAATACTTTATAATAAGATAGGGTAATGGATCAACTCTAACATTACTTTGTTCAACATAATATTCATGAAAGGTACTTTCCAGCTCATATTGGGTACTAGGTAAAATGGACTTAGATGAATCAAATGCTAAGCTAATTGACATAAACATATCCAAAGCCACAAAGGCAACTGAAGAGCTCGGGAAAGTGCTAGGAAAATGCAGAGGCCAAATTCCTCTTACCTAATGATACAGATGAATTAGTGGCCTCCTCATAGACATTAGTCCAAGTGAAGGGCAAATCTTTCCTGATAATATGAGGATTGTGTCCATCAACACGTCCCATCTGCACATTAAATACATTGAAAGTCATGGTATAAATTAAGGAAAAGGTGACTTATGTGTAAGCTTTATTGTTATATAGTAATCCTAGAAAAACCATTAACAACTTCGTAAATATTTGATAGAATTTTCTAAATCGATTCTGATCCTGAGAGTAGGGAAGTGACTTTTCAGAAATCTTAGAACTCATCCTTGTTAACATGTTCATAGAATCAACGAATAACCAGCTACAACAGTCATCCCCAAAACTTATCTATCATACTGTCTCACTACATAACCAGTTATTTTGCTTCTTTTGTCTCCTGTGATTCTCCAGTTTTACAAGCTAGATTTGTTCTTATTGAAAATAACTTTTATTAGAAGAAAACAACCATGGAAAGAAGAACTGTCTAGGTGATACATGAGTGAAGTGACAAACTTCATTAGATTATAAGGACATGTATTGATTATATCTTCAAATCATGTATGTATAAGTAATATATAAAATATAAAAGCTTGGTTAAGCATATAAATCACATTGTTTATTTATATTAAGTACAAAAATAGCAGTAACCTTCATAGAAACGTAAGAACGCCCAAACTAGTCAATCAAATTAAAATGATCTTTCCTTAATGAATAATACATTTGTCTGTCAGCACGTATGTCCTTTGCAGTTCATCACTTATCTTCATTCTTTAACCCAAAATCTTTATCAAATCCAGTACATCATAATTGCCACAGATTTCACAATTCACACTACTTGAAATGCATGATTTGAAAGGGGGATATTAAACTCATGCTTAAACAGGTCCAAAGAATGTCTGGGCAGGTCCAAAGAATGTCTGGGCAGGTCCAAACATTACTAAAACACAAACTACAGTAACACAACAAACAAGAAAAGATGATCATACAACAAACAGAGATGAGTTCATTCATTTGAATTATAACTGAATAAACATTCCACATACCTTACGAGGGAAAGAGTTACTGGGACCTTCTTCGTCCAGAAATGGTATCTTCAACAAAGATGCAATCTTTGTTTTTTTTTTTTTAACAAAAGAGGGGGGGAAATCAATATTAGCAAATTGTAACATAAAATTTACAGCTTCAACTGCATCATAACTTACAACATCATAAGCTTTTTCCCTTTCCATTTGCTGTACAGTTGTAACCTGACTATTAAGCATCTAAATGCAGAAAAACAAAAACCAACAACAATTAAAGTAAAACATATAAGCATGCAGAACAAAAGGGGGAGAGGAACAGAATAATGTGGAATATCAAATAAAATTGTCAAAGTATCACAAAAACCTGATCTATGACATTCCTCCTAGGAACTTGATTGGTATGGCGAGCAATGCAATGAGGAATATTAAAAGGGTTGTCCTGTGAAGCCAAGCCAACCCTAATATTTGCAGAACCTGATTAATAATGGGTATGGTATCAACAAAGTTACAATATTTAAGTGCTTGGTGTTGATTTTAGGAAGAAGGTGGCAAATGGTAGTGAACAAAATTGGATATTTTGCATACCTGGGTTGATAACAACCAGATTGGAGCCTCGTTCTGACATTATTTGAGAAGGAAGCACGGATTTAAGGTAATCCTGTGACATGAGGACATTCCCAATGATATGAGAACAAAATTGTTGAAAGCGTAACTGTAACATAAAGAGGGAAATTTTACCATGGGAAAGAGGGGTTCTTGCAGTTGCGGTGAGTAGACTGACGAAGGTTTTGATTTGGTGTTTTTTCCTTTTAGCTTTTCTTTTCTCGGCACCCCCTCGGTTTTGAACTGAGGAAACACTGCCTCAAACAAATTTCTTTAACAAAGGTTCTTACTCTCCTGTGTCGTATCGTCTAAACTAAAAATTTTAATTTACAAATACATCCCCGCACAGGCGTACCCAGACATGACTGGAGTGGTCGCCAGATTTTTGTTTTTTTTTTTAATATAAAATTAAAATAAAATATGTTTAGTTAAAATGGAGGTAAAATAATTATTAATTTCATTTTAAAATATTTTATGTCAATTTTTAAAATAATTATAATTTTTTCTTACTTTATCTATTATGGACAAAGTCAAATTTGATTCTTTTAATTGTCACTAATATGTTGATTCAGATGTCTGTGTCAACAATCTTCTTAATATCATTTGATGTCTTCTTCATTTAGTGTTCTACTTACGATAATCATTTCATTTCCATTATGATTAGAATATTAACATTTATCTTAGCCTCTTCACCAAAGTAATCTTGGTTAACATTTTTCCTGAGTAAAATAGAAAATTATTGTCATTTATTAATTTAACATTTAATAATTATTAATTTTTCTAAATGGATCATTTTTTCAAATTCTTTAATAGTAAGGATTATCATGATGGCTTCAAATTGAGAAATCAAATAGATGTTTTTATCAATAGAGACCAACTACAAGATATTGGTCAACGATTTTATGTTACTAGTAATCAAAGTGGATACTTCAACAATTGTTTAAGTATGGTGCTCTTAAAAGAGAGTAATGAAATTCACAATATATATCACAAGACTGTATGAAATATTGTACACTCATTAACTTTGTATTTGGTGAAAAGGAAAAAAATAAAGGGAGTCAAAATATGAAGGTGAAAATGAAAAAATAATAATAAATAAAGTGAAAGTGCTAAATGTTTAGTTTAAGAGAAATAGGTTAGAGATCAAATAAAGAAGTTATTTGATTAGAAAGAAAAGAGATGTGTGACTAATCATTTATGTCAAACATATAATTTTGATTACATGATCAATGAAATGTGTAAAATAAGCTTAGATCATATCAAAAACCATGAAGCAAATTCACACTGAAAGAAAAAATAGTCAAAGTAGGTCACGATCTTACCAGATTAGAGTAAATCATGACTTTATCAAATCAAAGCAGGTCACAACAACATGAACAATACAAACACAACAAATCCACCACTAGTATGAGCAGATGCGGCGCAAGAGAAAAAAAGGGAAGACCTTGACAAACACAAGAGCGAGGTTCTTTGGTAAAATGTGAATAAATTAACATAATTTCATGTGTTTCTTTATATATGGGTGTGGAAATTCAATCGTGTAAGGCCCACTATTTATTTAATTTTTTTCTTATTATTTCCTTGCTATCAAATGATGTAAGCTCCCTCACTTTCTCACATTTTTGTTCTTTTCTTCTCATTTCTTTAGCATTTGAACGCTACTAAATAAAGCATTACAAGAGTGATAAGATTCATAATAACTTTTAAAAACTAAAAAAAATGAAATTGAGAATTCTTCTAAATTCCTTAACTCTATTTTTTTAAATTGATTATTTTTGTATTATATATTATATTATTAGTGCGACCTTTATATTAATATATTATTATTATAATATAGTTATACATTAACATATTATCTACATATAGAAGAGTTACTCTAAAAGTAATTTTAGAAGAGTTATTTTTTATTTTTATTATTTATTTTTAAAATTTAATAAGTGTAATAAGTGTTTAATATTAACTATTAGATTTCAAACAAATAAATAATGAGATTATAGTAGCTTGATCTTTTCTCTCATATTATAATAATATAAAATAAACAAATCAAAATATAGTAGTATTTTTATTATGAATATTACAACTGAAAAATAATGTAACAACTATTTTTTTTTTTTGCTTATTTATCTTATTTAGGTATGATTTTTTTTTATCTATTTTTATTTTTTTTATTTATTAACACATGTAACTTATTTTTCTCTATTTTCTTACTTATTATGATTTTTATCAATGTTTCTTTTATTATTATTTTTCTATTTTTCATATATTTTATTCTTTTAAAGATACTTTTATAATAACTTGATTCCTCTTTTTATATTATAATAATATAAATAAATAAATCATAATATAATAATATTTTTATTATAAATATTTATTATTTTTAATATTTTAATTAAGAAATAATATAACAACTATTTTTTCTTATTTATCTTATTTGGGTATGATTTTTTTTATCTATTTTTCATTTTTCAATTTATTAACACATTTTTACTTATGTTTCCTTATTTTCTTACTTGTTGTGATTTTTATCCATTTTTTTTTTTTACATATTTTCTAACTTATACATGTTGGGTTTTCAAACTTAGAAATTGGTAAGTCAAATTGTTCTTGTTGATGTTAACATTACTTTGTTTTGTTGACAAGACGACTTTACAATAGTTAAAGTACATTCTATTGTTTATAAATTCAACTTAGGAATTTTGTGTTTAGATGTTGATTTTGGTAAACCATCATAATATGGATTGATGCAAATCTTTGTGTTGAAGTGACCCTATATGAAACAATTATCTTCTTTTTCTATGTGTTTTGTGTTTTTCATCCTTTTTTTGTACTAATTATTTTTGTCACCTAACCTTTTCCTCTTATTCGATTTTTAAGTTATTCTTTATTTGTCATCTCCCACACCTTAAGTAACCTTGGTCACTTAGTAAGAGCCATATAAAGAGGCATTCACTTTGGTTATTTTGTGTTTGGAAATGATCATATGTGGTTAATCATTCTAATTACTCTAGTTACTTTAGTAATGTGATATGACTAGAATTATCAAGTGATTAATTTTGGGGCACAACTCTGATAGTGATTGATAGTTTAGTTGAATATTCGATGAAAGGAAATGTGAGTAAGTTATTGCTCTTAGTAGAGCAAACTCTAAATGGGTAAAAAGATTTTCATAAAGGTTAAAGTTTCCTAATATTATCAAAGTAATTAAGTAGTGTCCCTCTTAATATTATCCTTTTTTCCAATTGGTCAATGTCAAACTAGTCTAGTTTCATTTATAAACAAAATTTGATCAAATGATGGACTTACTAAAGTTGTTTTTGTCTTTTACAATCCATGTAAGGGATTGTAGGGTTATAAATAAAAGAAAAAAAGGGTATAAAAAGTTGGTGAAGCAAAAATATTAATAGGGTTTGTATTTTTATTTTTGTTTTTAAAATGTAAATGGACTGACTAAGGTTATAAGTCAATCCAAATAGTTGTAGACTAAGATGGTTAGCTAAGTTTTTGTAATGATCCTTCTAAATAAAATATCATCTTCATTTTTTTTGCTAATTACATTTTTACAACATTTTTCAAAGAAGAATAATTGAATCCTACATCATGTTTCATTTCTTATGTGATGTGTTTTGGACCATGTTAGGTTTATTCAAGTTGTTGGTGGGGTTTTTTTGGTATTGACTTAGATGGCTAGTCAAGGTAAGGTAATCTCAATTTAGGATGAGTCCTTCCTTAGGTAAACATGTTATGTTTAGCAAAAATATAGTGAGTGACAAAGGTGAGTTGTTGTTAATAAATGTGAAGTTTTTACTTAAAATAATTTTACCTTTATTACTGAAGGTGATGATCTTAATCAAGTGACCATTGTTAACAACTATAAGTGAGTTTCTTTTACATGTTATTTTGAAGTTATCTTCCTTACCTTTTTCTTTGGGCGTTTCATGTATTGTTTGGCCACATCATATTTTTCCATATTAACAATTTGGACATCGTAATTTTAAAGAAGTGTCCATTATGTAGATAGAAAGGCAAGACCTCCCAAGAAAAAAAATGTGTTGAGCCTTGTTGTTAGAACATGCTTTCACAATTGTTAGCAAGATGATGGTCATCAAAGAGGTGGCTAAGAGCAATTTCTAACTAAAAGTGGAAGATTTATTAAGAGTGATGGAAAAGATAAGATGGAGGGTGGGGACATGACCTCAACAAATATGGAGTCTTTTTAAGTGAATTTTGCAATCGTTTAAAAGGTTGACAAAAGTGTTGGGATGTTGACTAGATCTTATAATTTATTTTCCTACCCTTTTTACTGCTAATAAAGCATTTCCTTTGCATTTGTCAATGTCATTTTTTACTGCTTATGTTATGTATAACTTATACTTTAAACTAATTGTTCAATTTATTGTTATGTTGACTAAACGATAAGTTGTTGCAATTGGTCTATTGGTTATTTTAACTAAAGGTTGATTAGTTTAAGATAAATATTGTCTTTGGTTTATCTATTTGGGTAATAATGGATTCTCATAGATAATTTTGAGGTTTTGCTTTCTCTTCTTGGTGTTTTAGACACCCTTTGCCTATGTTTGCATTCTAATGGATCACTTCAGAGTTTAGGTGTTTTTTGTCAATGTTAGTGGGCTTACCAAGTCAAAGTGGTTCATTTCTACCTCAAAAGTTTGACTCCAGTCCTTACTTTGGGTCGACATTATTTAAGAATTATTAAATTGGATTTAAAGAATAGACAAATTCAGTGTGTGTATAATTTTAATTCACTTAGATTTAATAATTGACACATTTTCAAAGTTATCTTCAGCACTTGAAAAAAATAGTTAAGTTTAGTCTTGTGATGCAATAAAAAGTTTTCGTTGTATTTAAAATAAAATAAACAAAACAAATTAATTATAATAATTTTTTAGGTTGGATCAAATTATATGCTATGTTTGGTTAGTGATGTTTGTATATTGATTCATTCTTGACTCTTATCTTAGGTGACTAAGGCTTCTTTCACCAAAGGATAATGAGTGGTTTATGGAGAATTCTTGTGGTGGACCAAGGTAGTTGGTTGATCCCCTTTAATGGTGTTTGCTTTTGTAGAATTTTCATTATTGAATGAATGACGAATAACATAATTAAGGGATTGGTATCCCAAGTATGATGTTTGGTGACAATAGATAACCGACTACCCAAAATTTGACCTTCACTACATTGTCAAGGGGTATTTTATCAATAATTATTCACAATTTAACATGTTTGATTGCTTTTTGTTTATACCCTTGTGAATTTTGATAGGGTCTAATGGGTAGGAAATTAAGTTGTGGCTAGGTATGTTAATTTTTTTTAAGGTTTTATAATTTAACACATAAGGTAATTCAATTTAATGTTTTTCACAAAAATAATGATTATGAGTTGGTCATCGTGTTATGGATTAATGACTCTAAACTCTTTGAAGAAGGGGATTAAAGGTCTTTTGATGAGATTAAGGTTGATAAAACTTTTTTTGTTGTCAATAATGTCATTTTTTGATGTATTTTCCTATTAATTGTAAGTTATATTTTCGTGATGCATATTATGTTGTGTATATGTTAAGCTAATTGGATAAATTGTGTTTAAATTAGTATTGCTCAAAAGTGTATTTAACTTCTTATTTTTAAAATTTTATTAATTTTTTTAGTTTTAATTTAATTAAAAATATGATATATAGCAAAATAAAGAATTAAAATAATTGTTAATATATTTTATACTAAAAATATATAATTATTAAATTCATTATAGAATATTATATATAATAAATTTATTAACTTTTTACAATAATTATATGAAAAGCATATAAAAAAATTTCCAATTAACAAGGAATATAAAAAATTTATACTAACATTTATATCCATTAAACTCTTTATATAATTGTTCAAATTCTGAATTTACATCTTAGAGATCAAGTAACTTTTGTGTGCCCAAGCTAAAGGGCAGAATAGTCTTTTTATCCTTCATTTTTTGTTCTTTTGAATGAAATGGTTATACAGTCGTCGAGTGGAACGATGAATGCAAATTATATAATGCATTATTTTAATATTAAAGTTTGAAGTGAAAAATTTAAACCCAACGAAACCAAGCAAAGGAGATACGCAGACTGACACGACACACGACACACGACACGCGACACATTGTTAAAGTTGAAATGAGTTGCTGTTTGACATCACTTGCTGCTTCTTAGTTCATACTTCAGATCTAACAGGTAACTCACAACAATTACGCCATGTTTGGTTACTGTTTTTTAATTCAGTTTTTAGTTTTTAAAAATTCCTTTTCCGGTCCTTCACCACCCAAGCTTCCAGATCTGAATGGTCGGAATCGTCACCGCTGGTAACAACTTCTATGTATTGGACATTCCTGTCCAATCATGCAAATTCAAAGTGAAGATGAGAAAACATCTTTTACCTCTTTTTGTTTTTAGTTTTTAAAATACATGTTTTGGAAAGAGTTTTCAAAATTTGGTCGAGTCTTAGCTAGAAATTAATTGTCTTAGGTTATCACTGTAGAATTGTTTTACAAAACGGTTTTTAAAATCAGAAACTGGGAAGAGAAACCGATAGTTAAGAGATCTCTCACCACATTTCTATTTCTGGAAATGGAATCAGAATGATCCATAAATTACAAATTCTACGCCATGAATTTTCCATACATGCAATAATTCTCTCTTTTGTAACATGATTACATTTGCGTGCTGGGTTTCTAATTTCTACTAAAGATTAAAAAAGCCAGTGTGCATATGCAGAATGCGTCAATGTGATGGTAATTAATTTATGTATTGAGACCAGTTCAATGTGATGCGTATCCTGCAGGCTTCACTATGAGTAAAGCATTTTCATCAAAGAAATTTTCCTCTTTGCCCCCACCACCTACACCAATCACAGTTGCATCATCATCCTGTGCAAAAAAGAAGGGAAGTCCTAGAAGCCCTTTGCAGGATCTAAACCGCATTTCCAGCAGCAGCAACAGTAGTTATGCTTCTAGCAGTGTCTCCACCGAAGCTCCAAAGGGTTGCCTCAAGTTCTTGTCTTCCTCTTCTTTTAGAACTCCTGTCCACAGATCCAAGAGTCTAACAAAAACTCCCAGTTCAATCCCTAGTGCAGCTGCATTGAAACAGTTCAAATCTAAGTCCTCCAAGGAGAACCTTCCAAAGGGTAATGCTGGGTCGAGAATTAAGACACTTGCATCAGATAAGGCCAAGACGCATAAGAAGAACACCCCATGCCTCTACCAATGGCAGTCTGGGAAGAAATCTGGTTCTACGACTGGCCAAAAGTCCAAGCCTTCTTCTGCTTTGAATGAACACTGCAAGCTTTTACCCAGGTTGCCATCTTCGTCAGAGGAGTTAAAGGAAAAGGGGGATATCTTGGGAGGGAGAAATGATAATGCTGATGAGCATGCCCATGTCAAATTGTGTCATGGTGATGTAAACTTGACTCCTAGTAAAAAGGTTACTGGGTTGTGTTTGGAAGATGTTAGAGTTTTTGGGGATGTGGAGGGGAATCCTAACACAAGTGATGGTAGAACGCCTCCAATTCATAACTCTGTTTCCCCAGAGATACAATGCGGGTTGGTTCCAAATACACCAACACCTGCTTGTTATGGTGCTGGCTATGTTGTTTCTGGTGTCGCTGACAAGAGGAAATGTAGGCCTAGAGGGATTCTCACTGTAGAGAATAACTATTCAGGCAGTGATAAAATAGTTGCAAATAGTTTTGATGATGATGAGAAAAAAGTAATGGATACTATTGACCATGCTAGTCCTTCCTTGTTACCTTTGCCAACTGAAGCTGTAGTGCATTGGCTTTCTTCTCCACGTAACAAGGGAAAGAAAATTCCAAGTCAGGAGTTTGAAAATGGACTAAATCAAAGTCAGGTACTAGCAGAATCCACAACTCTTGCTTCCAGTACTTCGCCATCATCCAGTTCTAAAACTTTTTGGAATGTAAGTGATAGCAGTGATTTGTCTGGTGATGCTAATGGTGTCATGAGAAAAATCAGTTCTTCAATTTCTCCAAATGGACTTGTTGAATTTCAAGTACCTTCTGATTACATGTTATTGCCTTCTCATTCATCCTTATTGTTTTCTCCCAATACCACACCTATTTGTAGGACAGGTAGCTCAGGAAAAGGAAAAAGCTATCAATACAATCTCGTTGATGACAATTCTCCCTTTTCCCTGAATTCATTTGGCAGTGGAAATGTTATTCAAACTCCACAGTCAGATTCTAGTTCAGATTTACATGTTGGATTGTCATTGGTGCATGCAGACAATCAAAAGGAAGATAATTCTAACCCTGGGCTTAACTCATCCAACAAAATGCTTCTATCAGAAAACTTCCTTCTCAATAGTTCTATGCCCCTGGAGGATTCTGTTAATTCAAGTTTCCAATTTGATTGTTTAACTATGCCATGTGAATCTATTGATCTCAGTAAACTTCCAAAGTTTTTGAGTGATCAGGATCCTTGGTTATCTAGTTCTACAACAGAGAATGCTTCACAATCCCAAATGAGGATATCATGGAGAGAAGGGTTAATGAGCCAACTTTGTGAGCTGGATGAGTTTGACTGCTGTAGATGCTTGTCAGATGAAGAAGAAATTGCCAATGAATCTGGTACCGATGGGTTTTCAGGTCCTCAGGTCAACATTGAAACAAATGATGGAAAAAAATTGAACAGTGATGTTGGAATAACTGAAACTGAGGATACTGAACAGGATATTGATGGCCTTGGCAAAGAAAAAATTTCAGCTTTGATATCGTGCTCAGGTGCTGAGTCCATAAGCATTGACGGTGGCGTTCTAGTTGCTTCAGGGGATGATTCAGACTGGACTTTATGCCTCGCAAACAAGTTATTTGAAGTGTGATTCTACCCTTCATTGTTTGATCCATTTATAAAATAAAACTTGTTAACATGTAACACCCCCTCCCCCAGAAGAAAAATGTCAAAAAAGTGGTGGTGATCTAGGTAGTTATTTGAACAAATTCTTAACTTCCTCTAAGGCTATGTGGAAATTCGCCTCGCTCATGATGTACACTTGTATATAATGGGGTGAAGGAAGAATTTCAACTTGGTGGAAGCAAAATTTTCTCGACTTCCAATTTAGGAATAATTAACTGCTCAAGCGGTTAATCAAATCAATAGTGGCTACTTGGTAACCATTCTTTGAACATGTCATTAACTGGTTGAGTGATTAGTAGTTCCTGAACTAGAAAATTTTTAACGATTTTTTTTTTTCCTGTGATGTACCCTACTCTTTTTACATTATTGTGTTTAATGAAATTTGTCTTCCATTCCTATTGGTTAACCTACACGGAAACCATTCATAAAAATATTATTTTTATGGCTTTGGACAAGGTGTCTCTAATTTGTCAATTGGCCACAGGAAATTATTGTTAGTTTCATGTCGGTATCTTCCACATATTTCTATATTTTTTTTTGGAGTTATAATAACAGAGAATCATATTGGTAGGGAATACATAAGTAGTTGCAATACGCTCAGGTGTTGCCGCTTAAATGATAAGTTTGTGTTTTGAAATTCATTTGCACTCTCGGAGGTTATTACCTTCCAATGTAGCAAACATAGAAAGAGGGGCTTGATGCATTGGCGTTATGTTGGACTAAATAGAAATCAAAATTCACACTAAACGTGTTAATTTCTCTGTTTAAAAACGTGTTTGATTTTAAGTTGATTATGCCCTGTTCCCTGCTGTAACGTTCTTCCTTTAGCATCCTGTGGACTTGTAAGCGCCGCTAGGGTATTTTTAATGAATGATCTTTCGATCTTTTGACAAAAAAATAAAAAAATCAGTTGAACGCAAATTCATGAGCTTGATTGAATCAAGTTTAGGTGCACAGAAGCAAGACAATGGAGGAGAAACAAACACAACACTAATAGTAGTTGAGTTGAGAAGTCTCTGCGATGATAATGATACGAGTCTACACACGCTGCCAGAAGAGGCAGTTTTAGTATCTCAAATGAAATTATTTTGACATCACTTTCTTGTGGACTTAGCTAAAAAGCAAAGAAAGAAAGATAGAGTTGATTGGAGAGTGTAAATAAAGTGAGTAGAATGGTGGACACATTGGGCACCGATACCAAACAAATCAGTTTGTCAACTTAATACATAATACATGTATATATAATGCGCAAATAACTCTCCTTTGGTAAAAATAGAAGTAAATTTATATGTGAAACACAGTATTTGAAGCGTTCAATTCAATCTGACCATATTCAAATTATGGTAGTGTTTTATCTTTTAAATTCAGTCAAGATTTAACTATAAGTTAGTCAAATGTTAGATATGCAGAAAAATATTTTGCTATAATTGGTTAAAAATTGATTATGAGCGATCAAGTCAATTAAACATTCATGACTTCTGATCTTGTTAATCCCATTCTGAATGTAAATGTGGCACGTAAACAGCAATTACAATAATATTTGAGATGCCGGAGAAAGTAAGGACTCCAAACTCACCAAATCAGGACTCTCAAATTAGAAGTACATATTTCTCTATATCATATTTTAGATATTATCCATTAAGATCGATCTAGTGATGGAGATAGGAATGGATGTACGAGGTCTTTGATTCAATTATCATTATCGATAGTATTTGAATTATACCTAATTAAATTAGAATATAACAAATTTTACTGGATTAAACATTGTGAGATAATTAGTCTGTGAAGATAATTAGTGTCAAAATATTTTAGTCATCAAACCTTGATTGACGAGCAAATCTAACCAAAGTTTCTGTTAATAGCTATTCTTAGTGCAAGTACAACAGAATTGTATGAGACCGCTTAAGCATATCCATAATCAAATTATGTGTCAATATACAAAATCATCAATGCAAAAGGGTTTAAGCAATTATTCCATAACGCAGCAACAAAGAAATTTAATAACCTTTTCACTGGAAACAGATACATAATTTTTTTTTTCTAATCTCTAAACTGTCTTTGCTTTTGGTGGGGTCTTCTTCCTGATCTGTTTCCTAGTAATCGAGTACTTCATCTCTATAAAAAATAGCAATGCACCACAAAGTGCTATGCTCTGCCATCAAAAGTGAACACATTATATCAAGTTCTTACACAGGTAAAATCATCCGATAGAAACACAGGAAATAACAATAGTTTGCACATACCTGAATGAAATCATTCAGCAGTAAATAGTATTCAGGGTCATTAGCTCTATAGTTGTAGAAATCGTACAGAATTGGAGTAGAAAACCCCAGATACAAGAGCTTGAAAAAAGAAAAAACAGTAATCAGGGTTATAATCTTTAGCCTTTAGGACCAAAATAAAGTTCAAAACTGGAAAAGTAAATTAAAACATGACAAGTTTAACAATTTTTATTCATTTCAAAGCTAAGAGAGCAAACTCTTACCAGAAGATAAGATCCAAATGTACTACCGAGCACAAATAGAATTCCTCCAACCCCCTTTAGAAATATTATAGAGGCAATGACTGGGCGAACCTGTATTTAACATTTTAATCAGAAAGGTTATACAACTAAAAATTGAATTCCATTCCAAAAATTTGATAATATGATAAAAGATGGCCTTACATTAATATCTGGTATCGCTAACCCCAGTTTGGAGGATAAATTTCTCCTCACAACAGTGAGCTTGGGAATCAACTCCTTTGCAATGGGTCCACCAGTGTCATCAAATTCATTAAACCTAGCAACATACGCTCCATATAAATACAAAAGTACTAAATGTTGCTTCAATAGTATTATTAGCAAACTGAAAATTACTTTAACAACCCAAAATTTGATAGACTAAAAATCTTGTCAAACAAGGTACTTGGTATATATAGCCTGTGCTCATTCATAAACATCAACTCGGTGATCCACCACCAAGCAAATTACAACATAAAATAATAGGACTTAAAACTGATGAAAAGGCTATTTGGCTACAGAAATGCATTCCAATCAACAAGTCTCCAAGACATTATCAGAGCAATAAATTTTAGTAGCGCTGCAATCTCTGCACAAATTGGATATGGAACAGTTTGGGTCCTCATATTTTTATGTAACAAATACCATTGGAAAACCAGCCAGCTGAGTTCTTAATCTATCAGTTAATACACAACTAGGTTTCTATTGAGCTCTAATATTCAATATCCATCCATACCCCAACATACACAAAATGTAACATTAAAGGTTGCAGAATTCATTAAAACAAAAACCAGGACTTTCAGAAGGACTGTAAGTAGAAAAAGAAAACTCAATGTTACTATTGACTAAAACAAACAAAAACTACACCGTAATTACAAATGAATTATCAAGATTTAGAACAGTTCAATGTATATTCTACTAGGTACAAACATGTACACAACCCATGTTAAATGCGCACCCAACTTGATACCAAACTCAGTACTAAATGCAAACTTGAAAATCCTCAACGATTCGAAGGAAGCAACTCAAGGAAAAACAACATTAAACCCATATTGGATGAGCAACTTAAGGTCTCAGGAGTTCTTTGGCTGCTGTTATTGCTAATTGCTAATATACAACAATATCCGAACATGCTGGCATACAGCATACTTAAATAGAACGAATTAATTAACTAATAATTTACATAAAAAAAACCATGAAGTTCCAGAGACAACTCTACTAGCTAAAAGATGCATCATTGAACTTTAACAGCTCATATAGTTTCCAAAAGAACCATTGAACAATAGAAAGAAACCCCCAATTATCAAAACAGATATACATTAAACAACATCATGGGTTTGTACTGTATCTAAGTGAAAACACAAATCTGAATGAAAATCCAGATGCACAAAAACGAAAATTCAATGGGTGAACAGTCTTTTTAAATTTTTTTTTTTAAGTAATCTGAACGTTATGCAGAAAATATAAAATAAACGGATGGATCTAGAGAGAGAGAGAGGACCCACATCTGCCACGCTGAGAGGATGAAGAGGGAAGCAAAGAGGAGGCGACCCAGAAAAGAGGAGAAACCCATTTTGCTTTGAAGTGGCAAGAGAAGAAGCAGAAGCTGAAGAAAGTAAAAGAAAAGTGGTGAAGAGTTGTAGTGTTCTAAGGTACTGTGGTCAATTAATTTGGTTTTGGTTTTGGTTTTGGTCTTTGATTTGATTCGTCAAACAATTGGAATCAAATTTAAATAGGAATCAAATTTAAGGTTGGGACATTTGGAATATTAAGAGTGAGTCGAGGATACATGTTTTGCAAGAAAAACACATATGCTGCTTAACACTTTTTTTTTTTTTTTAGTTTTTGTCATTAACACATATACTTATCTTTCCACTTTAATAATTTTTTTTTTACCTTTGATTTGAACTAATTTAATTTGCTATTGCTTTAAGATTAAAGTACGCGACTCCGTACAATTTTGTTGTTTTCTTGTTGATACCCTCGTGCTTTTTTATGGAGATTCGGGGATATAAAAATAAATAAATCTTAAGGGCTGGATTGAAAAAGAGTTAATGATAAGGGATAATGATTGAAATGAGTAATTGTTGTCGTTAAAAATAATTTAAAACCAATTTTTAATTTGAATTAATATGTTAAAGAAAATTAGTAAATGGAAAAACTTGATTGATTGAAAAAGTTGCAAACATATGAAAAAGAAATTAATAGTTTACCTTAATTTTAAATATTGGAATCTTAAGATCATCATCACTCACGTAACCATGAAAAAAGAAACCTGTGATATGAATGCCTCTCTTGCTTCAATATTAAAAATGAAAAATAAAAAAAAATAAGAAGACAAGGTTTGGGTTGTGATCATAAATAGGATCTTTATCACATGAAGTTAAGGTAATTTTGATTTTCAAAATTAAGCCTCTCGTATTTAATTGATGGGTTCAAGTCAAAATTTCGGCCGTTTCAATCATATTCTCGTATATTTTGTTTAAGAATAATGTTTTTAAACATTTAAATAAAATATGGTTTCATGTGTTATATTTACAATATTTTGTATAATATAATATTAGATTTATATTACTATTATTTATCTTGAAATACAAATTATAAACTATATCTAATTATAATTTGGATTTCTTAAATTTTATGTTTTAATTATACATGTTAATGTTTGTATATTACGTGAACAAATTAGATTGACTTAATCTTATCTTATATATTATTGGATCATAATAAAATTATCATAATTGCTTCATATTCAAATTTGAATAAATTATCATAATAAAATTTTGAATTATATTGAGCTAAAGATGAATTCATCACAACCCATCTCTTGAATTCCTGATTATAAATAACATACATAGTTTTTGGGAATACAAAAATTGACTCTTATCTAAACTAGATAATATTTAAATTATAAAATTATGTTTGACAAAAATTAATTAAAAAATTAGTTAAAAGTTAAAAAAATTAACCAATAAATAAAAGTTATTAGTTAAAAGCTGTTGAGTTAGTATTTGAATTAAAAATATTTAATAAAAGAATTATTTTTCATTAAAGTAGTTGATAAATATAGACATAAATAAGCATATTTAAATTATATTGATATAATTTAATTTTGTGGATGTAAATACATTTTGGGATTAATGCTCGTAGACAAGCAATCATATTTTTATATTTTGCCACCTAATATTGTTTAATAATAAAGTAACCACGTTAATCCCACGTTGTGTGTTTCGCCATCTCAATTCAAGGCGGCTTAATCCCACGTTAAACAAAATTTGTCTACGATTTTTAATTTTTAATTAAAACAATATTAAGTGACGTGGCAAAATGTAAAGACGTGGTTGGTTGTCTGTGTAAACTACTTTTACACTGATGTTAATCTCATATATTTTTGGATAATTATAATTTTAAAATTTTAAATTATCATTCAAACAAGTTATAATGTTTGATAAATTTGTTGATTTTTATAATAATTATTTTAAATATGATTTTTGATTGATTTCCATTGTAAATAATTTTATACTGCAAACGGATAAAAATTAAACTCCGTTTATAATATTCATATAATACATAAGATAAAAATGATTAAAAAATACGGTAAAATGAATTCTCCTAACTTAAAAATTAAGAAAAATAAAATGGAGAGGGTTACAAACAATGTTCTAAAAACACAATGTTTTTTGAAAATATTTTAGTGAATTGACTCACGGTTAGCTGATTTATCAAACTGATGCAAAAATAACAAACAGATTACCAAAAATTTAGTTATTTCGAAACATTTATGACATTTTTTATTATTATTATTTTTGTCAAAGTGGGTCAACAGCCCACCTAGGGATTTCTAAATTGCCATATGGACTGCTGGGCTCTTTTGTTTTTACAAAATTTTATACCAATTGGGTAAGGTTTGAACCCTATTGTAGCTGGTCATTGTCCCAAGCCTAACATGACCAGCTAGATTGAAAATGATTCATTAAATATCACAACTTCATCTCTAATAACTCTTTTCACATTCAATGCTAGTTCTTTAGGTGACGTTTATTTTTAATAAAAATAAAAAAATAAGATATTTGTTTTCTATTTAAGAAATGATTTTTACTTCAACATTTGCAACCTTAATGCTCCGCTTTTTACTTAACATGAGACTAATATAACTTTGTATACAACCCCCCACGTTAATATGCTGTATCACCTTGGACAGCCGATAATTGTGGCACAGATGATGCTATCTTTGAGCACAATTTATATAAAAATTTCACCTGGATAATTTATTTTGGGTGGTCAATTATACCCCATACTTTGCTGAAACCATATACTTAATCTGATTGTGGAAAATGGGCTCTGTGGTCCTGCTGTAGCAGTTAGAAATCGTCCACCTTGGAAGGAGATACCCAAGAGAAAGTAAAAATTTAAAGAAACATGCACAAAACTAAACATTCCATATGACAAAATGCTTGTTCTTAATTTGCTAAACTAGGTTGACATCTACCTTTTGATGATTGATGCAGCCATATCACAAAAAGCAGTTTTTTTATCACCTGACACAACGAACATGACAGCAACCTCACCATATGTCTTTGCCAAGTGAAGTTGACTGGAAGATGGCAAAGGCAATTTGATTTCTTGAATGGAGTTGTTGAATTTCTTTTTTCCTCAAGTGTATATGGAGAGTATGCATGTTATGAAATTGAAAAGGTAAAAACTGTTTGAGAATATTTATTTATGGAGTCATGGAGTGTAATAACAAATTCATGGAAAACAAGACAAGGAACAACATAATCTAAATTCAAAATTTTATTTCATGATGTTACTTGTTCAACAGAGACGTGCAATTTTGAATTATTGTGTTGTACAAGGTTGTGTGTTTATTTTCAATTGTATCAAGAAGTAGAGGCGTGCTTTTGGAATATAGATGAGCATTGTGTCAACATATAAGTCCATCAATGTCTTGATGCGCTATACTGCTTCACCATGTATTTATTCATGTTCCTGTTCCGTTCTAGCTTTTAAAAATATAGGTGGTACAAGGTACATTTATTCTTTGTCTTTTGATTTTGGCCAAGCATGCAATATCAATTGATATTCATATATCAACTGGCATGCATAATAAATTAGTTCAGATATCAAGCTACATAAAATTTGAAATATAATTTTTTTCTATTCACTTTCTAAAAATTTCTTCTGCTTGCAATGATTGGTATTTTATCATTCAGCTAAGGATATTTGACTATCTTGGATTACCCCAACTCCTAATAGATAATTATTCTCTTCTCTCTCACACTCCTTTTATTTTGTCCTCTGGAATATTGTTTGTTCCTACTTTTGCATCACAAGTTTATGCTTCAAGATCATACATTCATTTTGCCCTCAATCTAACAGAGGTATTTATAATGTAATTCTTATAGTTCATGAGGCCTCGGTGGAATTGCTGAATACAGCTAATAGAGCTAGATACCTAATTTTTTCCTTCTTTGTTCCCTTCTTCGTTCATTCTTTAGTAGATCTAGTTCTGTTCTTTAGGAACTTTTCTTTCTGGGCCTTCTCACTTATCCCATTTTCTTGTAAAGAATTTGTATATTCTTGCAATGAAAAGAAAAAAAAAATATTGTTTCATTTGAATTTTTAAAACTCTTCCCATTATGAAAATGATGCTAATATTTATATTTTTCTTGGATAATCTTAATTTTTGGATCCTACTGGTGACTTTTTGCTAGTATGTTGGCTGGGGAAAGATTACCCTTGACTTCTATATACTTGAAAATTATTGTGTAGGGTATAAGTAGAAAGGCATCCCTTGAATTTTAAAGCTCATGCTATTTAACTGTAACAAACTCAGCCTTATTCTTACAACAATTGAGGACTGTTTTAATAAGAATCACTTGATATTTAGATAGCTTATAATTTGTTTGGATATTGTGGAGCACAATAGAATATGGTGACTTAGATTGTTTTAATTTAAAAATGTATTTTATCATAATTCGATATTATAAACTTGACTTTGATGGGTGTCTTATCATATAAAATTTATTTTTCAAAATAAAAACTATATTAACGAAGTAATTTTGTTAAAAATAAACGACTTAAATACAATTTTAATTTATCTATCTTGTTTTATGCAATTTTGATTCAATTATTTTAAAATAAAAAAATTTGTTTCTTATTTTAAAAGTATCATAATTTTAATTTAATATTTATTTTTGTTTATTTTTTTTTATATTTTAATTAATTAAATTATTTTTTATATTTTAAATAAATATGTTAATTTTAAGATTCAATTAAAAGAAAATATAAATAAAATTAAAGATTGAATCAAAATTAATAGAGAATTTATATGATGCCTCAATTTTTATCTTTTGAGTAACTGGGTTTACTTCATTTCTGGTTGGGGTTAGTTAAACCATAAGTCAGCCCGAGATATATGACGTCTCAATTTTTATCTTCTAAAATTCAATACAGTATAAAATAATTAAAAAAACAAACTAAAACTTAAAATTAAGTAAAAAGACGTATTGAACCTTAGAAGTTGACAATACTAAAAATAAAAATGTAGATGGAGCATAGGCAGTTTCCAAAAGAATGTATGAAATATGTAAGGGTGACATAGTATTGGCGTGTGGTGGGTCCACAGTGACAGTGCACACACACTTTTGTTGAATAAGCTGCACGCTATTGGGACGCGTGGGTGAGAGTTCACTTTCCTTGTGTCAGAAAGATCAAAGCAATGCAATTACAAGCAACCAAGGTTGTTCTGTTTGTTTGGTCACACTTTTGACTGTTGCAATTTGCTAACCTTAACTTGCTTCTCTAATGTAGTTTCCTGATTTCATTGTCTTGTTTTGCCCGTGTCAGACAGTGTGCGGCTGTCCTCACCCCAGATTTCAATCTCCCTTTCCACCTCCAATTTCTTCCCTTTCCCTTCTGGGTCTCCATCTATTAGCCTTTGGGTTATTTTTTTTCTTTTTCTACTTTTGTGGGTCAAATATCAAAATGGCTGTTCATCCTTTGCCATTCAGAGTCTAAGATTTGTAGAGAAAGATGAAGGATTTCCCTGGGACACCCGGCACTGTCCTTGGTTTGGCTCTAAGGATGTCGCAGTTCGTTTTTGCTGCTGGATCAATTGCTTCCATGGCTACCACTCCCAGTTTCTTTAATTTTACGGCTTTTTGGTAATTCAAGATTTTGCTTATCTGAAACTTTTTCATTCATTTATCTTTTTTGGTGTGATTTTGTTGCAGTACTGATTATATTCTCAAAACACATTAGTCATATATGTTATGCAACTGTTTGTTATTGGTTCGGCTTCATATTTTGATTTATGCATATAAGTCAATTTAGATTTTACAAGCAAGTTTAGCGCTTGTCTGTGATTGTCATGACTGGAATGTGTACTGGGAATTTGGAACTCTAATATTCATGAAGATTGCTTTTGGATGCAACTCACAATTTTTGTGGGACTGAATCAAATGTATTTTGTGTAAAAAAGCACTAATCAGTTGTTTACCACTTGACTTAAATTGACATAAGTTTGCAAGGAGAAACCTGCTCCTAGTTATTTTTACGGAGGAGAACTTGTTAAGTAGTCTGAGATTGCATGTTTATTGATCCCGTCTAATCTATACAAATCATGGGTGCTTTTAAACACAGGTGAAGATTATTTTTATAATACATGTTTTTAAATTTTTTAGTTTTGAAAATTTTGAAAATTTGTTTTAATTGATAGAAGATTACTTTGCTGGTGGTTTGTAAATATCCTTTGGTTGAATAATTAATTAAGGAGGAAAAAAATATTGATTTGTCATGTGTAACAAAATGAGAAAGACACATGGCTATAACCTACAAGAGAATCGAGGAGTACGAACAGAAATGATCCTACTTTCAAGAGTGAGAACTCAAATTGATAACATAGTGGTGGACTAATAACAACTATCTGATTTGTTGGATTAGCAAAATGAGCTTCTAAACCTGAATGTCTTACAAAAGGAAAGGAATCAAAGGTTATTCCTGGTTGTGAGGATGATGGGAATGAGAATGAGTAGTATCTTCTTTGTGAGTTAGGTCCTATCTACTTTCTGATGAAACTTATATGTTAGCTTCTTGAAAACATTCCACAAAAACATTCTTCATTGGGCTACAACATTCATTCTTAAGTTGTAAATAAGAAATGGAAATTTTGTGTCTGTTCCTCCTTAATCTCTAGTTATCTATCCACGGCATTACCAATAAACTACAATGCTTACTGTTTACTGGCTCACATGTTTGTACAAAAAAGAAAAAAGAAATAAATCTTGAGTGTTTGACTATTGGCGAGTCCTGGCATAATGGTAAGATTGTGCCTTGTAACTTGGAGATAACGGGTTCAAATCTTGGAAATAGTCTCTGCCTTGGAGGTAATCTTGTTTGGCTATGTTTACTTAACCTCCCTAGACACCACTAGGAGGGAGCCTCGTGTACTGGGTTGCCCTTTCATTGTTTGACTATTGCCATGAAACCACTACTACCCAACCTCACCTAGAAGAGTTTATAATGTTTCTCGGGACCTTTTTCTGTCAAATTCAGTGGTCAAACAAGATGCTCTCAATGTTTGGCTGCAAATACTTCTGAAATGTGTTACTCATTTTGGGTAGATAACTGCATCCTAAGTTCCCTACTATCCATACCAGCAGTATGCACAATTCTTTTTGAAATTGTTAAAACCGCAGAGGTGTATAACATGGACCTACTAACCATTCTATTTCAAATACATTTTTTTTAATTATTTTGACACAAGGTGTACTTGAAGATTTTAACCTACTTACTGTGGAAAACAATTTTACACTGAACAATTCAAACTATGAGGTGATTGTTTTGTTTCAACAGATTACTCATTAGGTGTGGTGTATCATGGTTCGGTCAGAATCATTAGCGGACACGTTCACACGATATTCCCACTTTATTTGTCTCTTTATCATTCTCCTTAGAGCCTATTAATATTACTTTTAGATTGTGGTTACTGCTTAAAAAGTTCGAAGTTATCTTGTTGACATTAAATTTTAAGCTCCTTTTGTTAATCAGTGTATGGTTGGATGCTAAAAATTTAAGAAATGAAACTGAAAATGGCTATGAGCTTTGGTTCTCCATGCAAATGATGACTGAACTGACATGGAATTTTGAGTAAAATGAACCAGGCTTGGAGGTGAGAATGAGATTGAGAAGGGTTTTGGCCAAAAAGGGATGTCTTTGGTAAAATCTCGTGTAGTGTGATATAACTGCAGATTAGTAGCATTGTTTTGTTTCGTGTTTATGCTCTAAGATAAGAAGCTTGGGAAAAACACACCATAAAAGCTAGTTGTTATAATTAGAGAGCTTAGTGTCTTATAAACCCATTCTATACTTCCAATTGGATCTTTTTGTAGCTCTGAGGCATCCACCATGGTTGGCTATATTGCACAAGCCTTTTGACTGGTCCCATGCCAACACTGGAATGTAGGTGACATGTGAAAAACTCTAATATCAATTGAAAAAAATATTGGAAAAACCACACCACAAAAACTAGTCATTGTACTTGGAAAGCTTTACAAGTTCCATACGAGAATCTCATATTTCAAATGTGGGACTCAATTCTCATACAATTGGATCCTAACGCTTTTGTTTTTCCTTATGAAAAAAATATGTATGTCATGAACTGTTTTACTATTGATATGATGATCTGCAAGTGTACTTGACTTGTTCATCCATAGCTTGCTTGGTTGTTGAATATGGAATAACTTCTTGTTGACTGCTCCTTTTGCAATACAGCTACTTAATAGCTTCAATGGGTTTACAAGTCATTTGGAGTTTTGTGCTTGCTTTATTGGATGCATATGCCTTGGTGAGAAAGAAAGTCGTTCACAATGCTGTACTGGTTAGCCTCTTTGTAGTTGGAGACTGGGTTAGCCTCTGCCTAAACTTGTACTCTTACTAGTTATTCATTGATTAATACATACAATAGGAGTTCTAAGTTGTGATCTTTCATTTACAAGTCTTCTTGATCACTGTCCACAGGTAACAGCAACACTATCTCTAGCTGCCGCATCTTCCTCTGCTGGCATCACGGTTTTGTACTTCAATGATCTGGGACACTGTCACTTTGGAGAGGAATGTCAAAAGTACCAGATTTCAGTAGCATTAGCCTTCTTGAGCTGGTTCCCAATTTCAATATCATCCCTAATCATGCTTTGGCTATTAGCAGCAGGGTAGCAGATTCTATATTCTGCCCAAGTTCTTTCATCCAACACATGTTCATCTTATTGGAAAAGTTCTTAGGAAGTGTCAATATGAAAGGAAGTAGAGTAGATATTTACACTAATTTGAATCGATTCCTTCATTTCTACCAGAAATGGGATAGTAGCAGATTGTAAAGAGTAAAAATGTATACATGATTTTGCCTTGCAAAGAAATTAGGCTACCAAAGTGTTATGCTGATTTCCTGATCCTGTGACAATAAAGCCAAAACTTCATTGTTTCAGGGAATTGGGTTGCTAATTCATGTTTTAGCTATATGGCTTTCTCTTATCTCATCTTACAAGTATGTATATGGTAGATAAAAGGCTTTGTTTGTACCTCGGATCATTTATGTCCATAAATCATTTATGTCCATAAATCATTTTCCTACAGCTGCTAGGAATGGAGTACCTTTGTGTCAAATCCTGGTTATTTTGTCACTGATAACTAAAGTAAACATTAAGAAGAAACCGTGCTGAAGATAGTGATGTCATTACACGAATCTGCTATTGCTGAAAGAACTCAAAATATGAGGTGTTAATCATTAACCGAAACTTGGTTAGACATTTGAGGATATACAGTACAACTAACAAAAAAAGTTGTAACATATGTTTAGATAAATTTTACCACTAATTTGGTTAGACAAACAACACTAACAGGAAGTTGTAGTTTAGACGTAATAATTTCAGGAAAGCAAATTAGTGATTTGCTTGCTGTTGGAATCCACAGTACAAAAGAATTTTTACGACCTTTGATGCGAGGTGCCTTCAAGAATGTAATATGTAACCGATTTTATGCTCTATGGCATTTCGATTATTCGCTCTAAAAAGTGTCTTATATGAAAAAAAAAATTAAATAAGTTATTTTTTTAAAATCCACCAGAAACTTTACACTCGAATGAACCCTGTGTCTCCTATTATAATCATTATAATTTTCACATAAGAATTTTTCGATCATTTGATGTGAGCCTTAATTACGAATCGCATAAGTACGAAGGAATTTGCCTAGAAGAATGTAATATGTAGCTAATTTTATGCTCTATGACCTTTTGATTATTCGCTCCTTGTGTAAGAAAAAAAAAAAAGTAGGATAGTTTTTTAATCCATGAAAAATTTCACGCCTCGAAAGAACCCTGTATCCTATTATCAACATTTCACATCCAAAGTAGTTGAATTAATTTTCTCCTCTTTTATCATTGATATAGTTATTCAATTATAATATTTAAATTAAAAATAGGAACGAACATAATCACATAAATGTAAAGTTTCATAAAAATATGTATCCATTACAGGGTAGTCACCACCTACGACAGTTGAAGCAATATTAATATAACCAATTAACTATACCATGCAGGTCACGTGTTGCAAATAAATAAAGGTTCAAAATTCCCGTAACATAATTATTACAGCATATAGGGTACATGTAATGGAACATTTTAGTGGTCCTCATTAATCAGCAACTTCCTAATCCATCTGTTTTTTGATTTGATGAAAGCCAGTACTCTGGCACTTGCTCCTCAACTTGTTTACATGAACTTGTGGCTCAAGAAACACGAGGCACTTAGTGGCATCTTTATGTTCAAGTTTGCATGAAGGAACACCACTAAATAATGATTAAATTATTTTAGTATAAACAATGTACCACTATGATGTGAAGTGGAATTCAGCATTACATCAATGACAAAAACATAACTCATAAAAGAGTGGAACAATAGAAGCAGCTACTTTGTCGACCATTAATATGGCCCAAGTAGTAAGTAGGTCATCGAGTTAAAGAGGTGCGCATAATAATTGCTTTCAGGATGGAAAATCACAACTAATTTTTCTTTACTTTTTTTTTTTTATTTCCGTGTTCCCTGTGAATGCACTTAATTGCTGTTGCTATATTTCTTTTTTTGACCACTTTGTGATATTCAGTACGCAGAATTTAAGAATTTTGATGTGGATTTGGGAGGCACTAATATTTCTTACACTAATATTTGTAGTTTCCTCTCCCCAGCCTTGAAACTAGAAAAAAAAAAAATTCTGTTTAGGTTTATGTGACTTGTATTAAAAGGATAAATAAATAAAAATATCCAAAATGAGGTTTTAGTCATTTTAAATTTTCACGTACAAAGTTTATTTGGTAATACATATTACCTAAAGTTTGCGCGTTTTAGCATCTCATAGGCCATATGGCGCACGATAAGGATATGCCTACAAAAATAGAAGGCCTAGTTGCTTACGAGTTGGCTCGATATTGCATTAGAACTAGTAAGTAACGACCTTATTATGGGATGTTAAAATTTATCAGAATTGAATATTTTTTTAATTTAAACTTCAGATGGCTTATATGTTAAAAAATAACTTTAAGTTTAAATGTGAATTTATTTTTTGAAAAATAAAGTTTCTGTGATTTTTATTCTTTAATATTTTTATTTTTT
>JAMLFT010000520.1:0-40848 GCA_026544285.1 Pachyrhizus erosus
CGATCTAATAAAAAATATTTTTTTAATAAAAATTTAGTAATGTCAAAAACATTAAATATTTTTAATAAATAACCAAAAAATCATTTAATAAATATATTAATGTAATTAAAATTCAAAAAATTGACCACAAATTAAAACATAAAAAATATGAAATAAAAACTAAATTTAAAGAATAAAATAATAAGTATTTTAAAATATCAAATTTTATTTAACTGAACTATTTAATCATTTTAGTGAAGTTCTTTTATTTTATTTAAAGAACACATTTGGAATTTTTAATTCCAAACATGTCAATAAATATTTTATTAATAAAAAAATTTAAATATGATTTACAAATATTTTATTATAAAATATAAATTAAATAAATTGAATTATTAATTACAAAAATTAAAATATTTAAACCTTCTATATTTTTGTTCAATAATAATTTCAGAAGATAGAAAATAATTAAGTTAAATAAAATTAAAAAATATCAATATATATTAAATAGTATTTAATAAATAGTGTTAATATTTATTAAGTTTCTAAACATATGTTAGATTTAAAATATTTATTAGGTTTAAATGAATTAGTTACAATAATATAATTAATTTTGTATTCACATTATGGATATTTTAACAATTATTTTAATTATTTGAAAGAGATGTGGCTATTTGTTTGAACATTTAAGAATGTAAACTTTTAATTGCCACTATTTATAGTAATAATAATAAAAAAGGTTAAATAATATTTTGGTTCATGTAAAATAGAATATTTTTTATTTTAATTATTTAAATATTTATTTATTTTTATTTATTCATTGTTGTCAAGTAACAACATCAATTGATGATGTAATAATAATATTGACAATTTATTAACTTATTATGTCATTAAAGAGTTTGATAAGACAATTATGTATAATTTATTTTAAAAAATTATTTTTAAATCCTCATTCATTTAAAATAATTGATTATGCTAAACTAATTTATGAATTATTTAAAAATATAGTTTATCAAAAAAATTAAATGTGACTTTCTTGTTAGATTTTTTGATTATATGATAAGTTAATGGGTTGTCAATATTGTTATTATATTACTAATTAATGTCATTATTTGACAATAGAAACTAAAACAAAAATTTTAAAATTTTAAAGAATTAAAACAAAAATTTTAAATGACTAAAATAAAAAAATTCTATTTTATAAAAACCAAAATATTATTTAAACTTAGTAATAATAATAATAATGACAAAGTTTAATTTCACCTTTCATCCCTACAATATAACAATTGTGTAACTTTGGTTCTAGTATTACGTCAACATATTTGTATTATACCATATTTAACAAATCATGTCAACAAAGTTTATTAAAAATTTGATAAAAAAATTCATTTAGGGACCTAATTTTCATATAGTAAAAAGAATTTGAACCCAATTAATATAATTAAAAATAGAAAACTAAAAATTACACAATCATGACACATTAAAAATAAAAAGGTAAAATTAAGCAATATATTGTGATAATTCAATAATTGTTTTATTTTCTAAGAAAAGACAAGCAAAAAAATTGTTAAATATTTAGAATAAAGATCTCCCCCAGTTAATAATATTTGTTGGATTATGCTAGACTCGCCTTTTATTAAGCTCAATTATGATGGAGATCATGACGATAACATAGGTCAATCAATTTGTGAGGATGTCGTGAGGGATGCAAACTATATAATGTTCTTCAAATACTTTGTAAATATTGAGATTTGCATTATCCTTTAAGACAAGCTTTTAAAAATTCTTAAAGACTTGCCTATAGCTATTGATAGGGGTTTATAATATATTATTGTGGAATTTGATTCTCATGTTGCCAGCAAACTTATCAAGGAAGGATGTTCTTGATATCTTGCTTGTTAACTTTTTGGTGTAGCATATAAAGAAAATTGCATCCTTTAAATTAAAAGTTTATTTTTCACACATTTAGAAAAGCAAATCAAGTTGTAGATTATTTACTCAAACACGAGATGCATAATTTCATTACATAGTCAATTTTATTATTTTATTTCTAATTTCTTTTACTAACTTATTTTGGCAAACTCTTGTGGAGTTCATTTCTCTAAAAAAAATTTAGGTGGGCTTCTAACCTTGTATTTCAACAACAAAAAGAAAAAAGAAATGCTAGTGCAATTAGATAGAGGTTTATTGGGGGGAAAAGATCATTAAGGTCATTAGGGTGCTACATGGCTTGCTTATGTTCGTTTGAATACTTTGTCATTTAGGTTTGTAGTAGGTGGTTGGTCAAAGTTGGCTTGATGTCAACTTGGACCAAAGTTGTGCTTAGAATGACCTAAAGTTGAGATAGTTGAGTTAGATGCTTCTAAACTAGACACATTGAGGTTGAGGCAACCTTTGAAACAGTTGCTCTCAAGTTGGTATTTTTTCAGTGAAAGCAATATCAAGTTAGGAGCCCTTATGAAAGTATTGTTGTTATAAGTTTTTGATTTGTGTGACATAAGTTAACACATATTAGGTTTCATATGGAATGTCTTACTTTTCACTTTATTTTGGTGGTTGATAGCTCTTGTGCAAGAACCAAAAGGGTATAATAAATGCTCACAATGGTTTTTATTTTTGAAATTGTTTAAAACCCTTTGGATTTTAAAATTGCCCATAAACTACTCAGGATATGTATATTTGCTCCTTGTTATTTATACTGTCTTGTGGGTGATCTTTTGGAGTTGGAGTTTTCAAATGCGCCTTTCATTACACCCCTTTGAACTTTCTTTGTCTACCATTGAAATTCAATAATGACTTTTGTTTAGGTGCTCACTTCTAGCCTTCATCCTTTATTTTCTTTTCACTTATTTTGTTGCTCTATATCTGTTGCATGCTTTGTGCATATTGCTTACTCTTTGTGTGTTATTTTTTGCTTTTTTTTTTAGATGGTGTAACAAAAGTTTGCTCCAAAGCCATCTTCTAATCATGGCCATACAAATGATCTCATTAGCCATGCATGTTATGCGTTGTTGCTTACTAGAGGTTGTTAATTGTATAATGAAGTTGTGAGAAAAATATCACATGACTTATATATTATACAAATTATTTGATTTGATTACCTCATTATTATGGTTTACTTGCTTGATAATGAGGAGATGTTAAAGAATAATAAAATTAATGGTTACAAGAGTTATAATAAGCAACTTTATAGGTTTGAACTAATGAGAGACTTTTATGGTATGAAAATAAGAAGGTGCGACCCCTAATCTTGCATATAAAAAGGCAGGTGGTGTTTCATTGTCTTATGCACTTAAAAAAATAAATATGATTAGAAGAACTTTCTTCTTCTCTAAATACTATTTTTTATTATTATTTATTGTAGACGCTTGACATTTTACTTTTAAGAGAATTTGTGGAATAGAACTTGGTAACAATAATTACATAAAAGATTTATTATCTTTTTAGTTTCAAAGTTTTTAAAATTTTTTGTTTTTGATTCCTATATATTTTTTCTAGTTTTAGTTCTTTGACTTGTTTTTCTATCCATATTCTTAATCCCTTAATTAACATGGACTAAAAGAAATAATGAAAAAATAGAGTTAAAAAACTAAAAATAAAGATAAAAAATAAAAAATATTAACTACTAAAAAAAGTTCAACAATCAAAAATAGAAATCAAATTTAAGGACTAAAACAATAATAAACCTTTATAGTAAATGTGTTTCTACTTTTTAAATGGCTTATTTTTATTTTAAGTTATATAATAAATTCTTATTTTTTTTACAGAGGTATCTAAAATGAAAACTATACCTATATTGTAATCCTTTTCTCACCCTAGGCCAAGTTAATTATTCTTCACCTATATATATCCTATTGTGATGCTAGTTGTGCTACTCATCTTAAGGAGAGAATGTGAGCATTAAAGTAATGTATCTTCTAGTGTCATGGTAGTCAACACAAGCAACCGTTAGTTATTAGATCTAATGTTGAAGCTGATATTAGAGCTTGACATGGAGATCTCCATGCCATTATAGTTTCCATAATTTTTGTGCAACAACCTTAGAACTATAGCCTTGACTCATAATCCTATTCTTCACTCCAAAAGAAGGCATATAGAGATTGACATTTATCTTTTTGTCAAAGAAAAGGCTGTGAACAAAAGCCTTGTGGTCTGCCATATCTTTATAGAGGATTATATAGAAGATAACAATAAAGACATACTACCGAATATAAAGAAATGTTTTGGTTGTTTGTATATTTGATAGATTGCTCAATTTCATATTGTTAGTCAATTTATTCTGTTAGGTAACCCATTACTGTCAATTGCTACTTTTTTTTTCTTTCTTTTTTTGTAAAGATCTTCTTTTTCTTAATCTTTTTGTTGTTAAAGCCATCTACCACTCTAATTAGCTCTCCTAAAACAAAATTTTGGATTGAAAATTTTTCTTTCTCTCAATTTTTCTCTAAATTTTTTTCAACTTTCAAATTTTATTAACCAAAAATGAAGAAAAGTTAATATATCTTGTGAAAGTCAAGCACTAAAATTTGGCCCCACTAAATTTTTGCAGTGAAAAAATAAAGCCACATTTTTTTTATTAACAGGTTTGAAATTCATCCAACTTAATCAATAACTTTGAATTCGTCTGGAGCAAGATTGTTTTCACAAGGAAAAAATGCCAGTGCTGTATAGAGTAAAACAATGTCACTAACTCAATATACTGATGATATATATTCATCAAAACAATTAAACAAAAGAGCAATGATTTCTAGGAAAAAAACAAAAGGTCCTACTGTCACTATATTAATATGCACGAAAAATAGCACACAGCGTTTTCGTACTTAATTTTTTTTTAAAATTATTTAATAATTCATGGAGTGGACCCAGTTGCTATGTCTTTCTTGCACTCCAGAGTTGCTAATTCAGTAATAATAAAACGATACTCATAGTATATAGCAAATTCGGTGAGTTCAGTAACCCACAGGCAGCAACAATGGAGAATACGGCAGTGCTATTCGCCGTTTTGGTTGCGACGATTTGGGTTGTGGAATCAGAATACATAGAGTACAACACGACGCAGAGGATAGTCGCAGACAAAATAAACGTGCACTTGGTACCTCACTCCCACGACGATGTTGGGTGGCTCAAGACCGTCGATCAGTACTACGTTGGAGCCAACAACTCCATTCGGGTCTGTTTTTTTTTCACAATTTTTTTTGGCTGCAAAGTTAGAAATTGTATGAACAAAATTTTTAAGGTGATTTGTGGTTGCAGGGTGCATGTGTGCAGAACGTGCTGGATTCTGTGATATCAGCGCTCTTGGAGGACAAGAATCGCAAGTTTATCTATGTTGAGATGGTAATTAATCATATCTAGTATTTCTGTTGCATTGCACTATATAACTTTTTTTCTTTTTTTGTATAATTCATAGTAAGTAAATATTTTTGAATATATAAATTGTATTATACTTAAAATTCATGTCTTTGGATATATAAATTATATTTTGGATGTATACTGAACAGTTTTCATTATGATGTAGGGATTTTTTTAACTATTGATCATTTCTTCTAAAAATTATTGAAATTTAATTTAAAGATTGGGATAAAAGAGGATAGATTAAAAGAGATAAATGTTTAAAAGAACAATTATACATGTAAAGATAAAAAATACAGTGGTTTGAGATGATCAATGTTGTAAAATAACTGTTATAGTGCCGCCAAAATGCTATAACATGGCATTTTTCGACCCCTCTGCCACAGGCAATTTGTGAAAGGAGACCCGCCATGGTGGCACCAGAGGCCACACTGCAATGTTTGTATGGCGAAATCTTGGTCTTCCACATATTCTGCCATTGATAACCTCGGAGATGATTGAGAGAAATTTTTTGGTTAGTTGCAAGTGTAATGTGACCATTAATGGAAAGAAGAGAGAAAATATTAATAATGTCTAATTGAGAGAGTGAGTTTGAAGTTCTGTATTATAATTTATAATAGAAGAGTAAATAATGCTAACTTTCCATGCTTGCAATTTTTTTTTGTGTATGTTTTAATCTTTTAAACTTTTTTATTGGTAAGGGATTTTAAAGGGCAAGAAGTAAGTGATTAGTGGGTATAATTGAGGGCTGATTTTTCTTTTTATTTTTTTTGTGGGTAGGCATTTTTCCAGAGATGGTGGAGACAGCAAAGTAAAGCAAAGAAGATTAAAGTCAAGGAGCTTGTCAACTCGGGTCAGTTGGAATTCATGTAATATAACTATCTTATGTTATTCTTCCTGAAGCTAAGTTATTAGCTATTGCTTTTTGAATTACGTCTTTGATATAAAGTTGCAGTAGCTAGCAGTTAGCTGGCAGGCAAAGGATTATTTTAGGAGGGTTTGCCTAATTTGTAATTCTCATATATTATGCTTAAGTTGATGACTTTTAAATGTGATTAGTAATTTCTTATTCGTGTTTTATTTTTGGTTTTGGTTCCTGATTTTGTTTTTGAAGAAACGGGGGTATGTGTATGCATGATGAGGCCACCCCACATTACATTGATCTAATTGACCAGACCACTCTTGGGCATCAATTTATCAAAGAGGAATTTGGTAAGGTTCCAAGAGTTGGTTGGCAGATTGACCCATTTGGCCATTCTGCAGTTCAGGCTTACTTGCTTGGTGCTGAGGTATGGTTATTATAATTGAACCATGTGGAAACTTGTCTATTCTAATTACCAACATAACATGCTTGATTTCACTTCTAGTCACTTGAAGATTATACTGTTATATGTGGAGTAATTCACACAATCATATTGAAGTTGTGGCGTGTCATTATGGATTTGCAAATCCTATGTGATTATGTCTTTGCTGCAGCTAGGATTCGATTCACTCTTTTTTGCTAGAATTGATTACCAAGATAGAGCCAAGAGATTGAAGGAGAAGACTCTTGAGGTTATTTGGCAGGGTTCCAGGTCTCTAGGCTCTTCTTCACAAGTTAGTTGCCTAATGAATCTGTTTCTACTTACAAGTAATTCTTTTTTCTTTGTTTACAGTTCTTACCAGAATTATTCCTATGGCTAACATAATTGCAGATATTTACTGGGATATTTCCCAGGCATTATGATCCTCCTGATGGTTTCACATTTGAGATAAATGATGTTTCCCCTCCTATTCAGGTAGTCTTCTTTTATTTATTTAAATTTACTTGAAGAATATGTTTAATACTCTATTTTCTCCTCTTCTAAGATTCATGTAAAATTAAATTGAAGGATGATGTCCTACTATTTGACTATAATGTTCAAGAAAGGGTCAACGATTTTGTATCTGCTGCTTTAGCTCAGGTGAGGTCTGGCTGACAATTGAACCTCTTCCTTTTGTTATATAAATCTCTCTATGTTGACAGCTCAAATACTTAATTGAGGCTTAAGAATGCAACTTAAATTGTAATTAGTAAACTAGGAATGCAATGGCTTTTTGATTTGTTGCTTTTTACAGAAAAAGCCAGAAAAAAATATATGTTTTGGCAGGAAAGATTTCTTAGGAACTCCTTCTTGTGCTTTTAAAATTGCACAGGATCTTTTTGACACCTAGAAGATGCATCTTAAATGAGCCATGGCTAATAAAGAATATGAATTACCTAAAACACTTCCGCTTCTATTAATTGTAGCAGTCCTTTCCCTATTTAGACATTTACCCTTTTAATTTTATAATATCCATATTTTGTACTTTCATTGGATGTCTCAAGCAAAATTTTTTAGCTTTTAGTTAAAATTTTATACATTTTTGCTAGGTGACTTTTTCGGAGAATCTATTACACCACAGACTTTGAAAATCCTGATAATGCAGTAAATTTATGAAAGTAAAAATTTATTTCAATTGGTTTTATGTTGTTTGAAATGGAGTATTCGAATATCAAGGATATTACAGACTAAATTTCCTACTTGTTTCTAGGCTAATGTGACCAAAACAAATCACATTATGTGGGCAATGGGGACAGACTTCCGTTATCAATATGCTAATTCATGGTTCAGGCAGATGGATAAGTTTATTCACTATGTCAATCGGGTACTCTATCTTGCAATTGTGTCTAAAATGTTTCTCTGGAGTTCTTGTTTTGCATCTTTGATGAGACTCACTGGTTTAGCTCCTTTGAGTTAAAACTTACTTTTTGTGTCATATTCTCTCAGGATGGACGTGTCAATGCATTATATTCAACACCATCTATCTACACTGATGCAAAATATGCAGCTAATGAGTATTGGCCTCTTAAAGTTGATGATTTCTTCCCGTGAGTTTATCTTGGATACTTCCATTTTTTATTTATGTTTGGAATTAGAGGTAAGGAGGGAGAAGGGGAGAGGAGGGAAGCGACGAACTTCTGTTTGGAAGTTTTTTAATGAGGGGAAGGAAAGGAAAATCACTTATTATAAATTAAACAAGGGATATAACTCATTTCTCCTACTTTTAGATTTAACTCCCAAACAAGAGGAAGAGAAAAGGGAAATCAATTATTTAAAATTAAATAAGGGATATAACTGTCATTTCTCCTACTTTTAACTTGAACTCCTAAACAAGAGGAAGAGAGTAACCTTTCTTCCCTCAAACATCTAAATTTCAAACGAGGGTGCTAAATATAATACAGCTATCCATGAACTTTCATCTAAAAGCTTAAGTTATAGAATTTTTTAAATTGTGTGACCAATCAGTTTAAACTTGTATTTATAATCCGTACAACGTTCAATACAGTGGAATCTAATGGTAATTCTAAGGGCTACAATGTCCCCATTTCATTTTTGGGGCAATGCCATACTCACCTCATGTTATTTTAATCAATTGCATACCCTCTTTTGTCCTCCAAAACCAGGTAACACACTCTATATTGTTTCCAACATAAGTCCTCGACTCTGTTTCACTCCAAGTATGTGACGTTATTATGTCCATGACCTTACTTCAGGAAAAGATAAGTTAACTGCTAAATCTGTTAAGTGTCTTTTCCTTGCTACTCTCAACAGTAGAGAGGCTACCGTTGCTATTGTGCTAATCTTCTGGAATACTTATCTCTACTGAGGTCAGCATCTTTGGGACCTGTCCCTTCTTCCCTTCTATTTCAGATGTGACCTTGCAGAATTTGGTAAATTGTGTGATAATCAGTCCACACATCACACATGTATGTTTATAATTTGTATAGCATTCTACACAATGGAATCTGATGCTAATTCTAAGGGTTAATGTACAGGAATTAATTTCCTACTCAACTAAGAACCAATATTCAGTAACAGCTAATCTATATTATACATGCAATATGATCTAATTTATATATGCTTAATTCTACTTCGTGAGAGTTGATTGTTGACGAAGGGGAAGTAAACCCTTACTTCCCTTCCCATCTCTTTCTTCACTTCAAAGCTTCCACATAGTTTAGAGATGTAAATTTTGAATTCATGGCACACCATTTTAGGTATGCAGATCACCCAAATGCATATTGGACTGGATATTTTACTAGTAGGCCAGCTTTGAAGGGCTATGTCAGAGTGATGAGTGCTTACTATCAGGTAGAATTTTGACCTCTTTTACTTCATTAAGTAGTTTGTTATGTGCTTGTGAACTCTCAGAGCTCATTTTTCCTTGTTTGGGCTACGTTTATTGCTTTTCTTCTATTGACATTTAGGCAGCAAGGCAATTGGAATATTTTAAAGGGACGAATGAAACAGGACCAAATACTGATGCATTAGCTGATGCTTTAGCAATTGCTCAGCACCATGATGCAGTTAGTGGCACAGAAAGGCAGCATGTTGCTTCTGATTATGCACTGCGACTCTCAATGGGATATGAAGAGGTGCATATTAATAATTTTCTGTTTCAGTATTGATATCTTAAACATAAACTTGCATGGTTTACAACTTTTGAATTTTCAGGCAGAAAGGTTGGTCTCATCTGCCCTTGCTTCATTGGTAGACCAAAGATTAAGTTCGCATAGACCAGTGACAGAATTCCAGCAGGTAATGCACTATAGTCATATCATAAGTTTCTTTATTTTTTTATGGAAGAATCAATCCTAAATTAACTACTACCCTGTTACATTTTGACTTGGCAGTCAATTAGAAATCAATGTAAATGATTTCATTTTATATGACATGCCAAATTTATATCAATGAAAATGTTACACTTTTCACTACATTAACCTTTCATAGCTGAAAAGGTTTCCTATTTCTCTTTTATTTGTCCTTAATAAAAATGATATAAATGAAAGAGAAAGGAATTATTTTATCCTACTGAAAATGCTTTTGGCTGAGTTCTTTATGTTGCTTTTAACTGTTTTTCTTTCTAATATATGCAATTGACTATTATTAATCTGTCACTTTAATTTTTTATTAACTTAGGCTTCCTAAATCTTCTTGAGTTTGAGAATATTTGAAATTATACTAAATTATGTGAATCTATTTGCAGTGTCCTCTTCTTAATATAAGTTACTGTCCTCCATCAGAAGCTACATTGATTAATGGAAAGAGCTTGGTAAGGATAACATTGATTTGTTGCATGACTAAGATAGTATGATTAGATATAAATCTTGCTTATTAAAATGTTTCTCTCAATTTTTTATTCCTTTTTTAGGTGATTGTTGTTTATAATCCTCTTGCTTGGAAGAGAGAAGATGTAATTCGAGTTCCTGTAAGTTCTTTTAATAGTAATTTATTTATTTTATTTTATTTCTTGTTGAACTTGGGTATGGACTGAAAAAAAGCATTCCATCACCTCAAAATCAGTGGTTGTTTCCATGCTCCGATTACTTGGTTATCATTGGGTCATTTTCTTAGTGTTTGTGGCATCTTTTGTCTTGAAAGATATATTAATTCACTGATTGATGCCAATTGTATTCTTTTGAGCTATTTGTTTGCTTCTTGAATGACCACCAAAAGTTTCTTTATTGTGTGCATTAGAAGGCTTAAAGATGATGAGAAATAACATACTTTCATTTTGATAATTTCTTCAAGTTTGACTGGAATTAGCTAATTGAGGGATCCATAGCATTCATATGCCTCTGTTTCATTTAAATGTTTTCTCCTCCCCTCTGATCTTCATTAATTTATGCACTAATGCACCCATGGTCCGATAAACATGCATGTACATACACATCAGATATGGTGTTCCAACAAATTTCTTTGATTAAAATTTTAACGATTTACATTCTGATTATTTTTAACTATTCAAACACTTTAGACCCTAGTTTATGCTTTGCATGACTGGCTCAAGTAAATATGTGCCACAGGTTTCCACTGGACAGGTTTTTGTTCAGGATTTTGCTGGGAAGAAAATTGAATCTCAGCTTCTGCCTCTGTCTAATGCTACTTTGACTATGAGAAAACATTATGTCAGAGCATATATTGGAAAAGCTCCTGCGGGTGATGAACTCAAGTATTGGCTTGCATTTCCAGTGTCTGTACCTCCCCTTGGTTTCAGCACCTATATAGTGTCAAGCTCTAAACAGTCAAGTTAGTGATATCTATTATTACTTAGTTCTTAACTTAGTTTATTTGTCTCTAGTCTGTAGTCTGTACTGGTAAAGTTGGACTGAAAGATAACACTGATTAACTCAAACTTTTATGACTCTTTGAATGGAAAAGGTCATAGTTCAACTATCTCAAAGATGTACAAATCAGAAGGAAGCACTAATAAAAGCATAGAAGTTGGACAAGGGAATCTAATGCTACTGTATTCAGTAGAGGAAGGAAAACTGACTCACTATGTTAACAGTAGAACTCTGGTAAGTTTTCATAATGAATTTATTAGTGTTTCTACTTGTAGTCTTCTCAACATGCTCCAAGATCAGATGTTATATGATAAATGATGCCAACATTTTCAAAGTTCAATTTGCTTAAGGCATAAAGTTAGTAATGCTGAAGTTTGTTATTTTGTTTTGGTTTTGGTTGAAGGTTACAGCATCAATTGAACAATCATACAATTATTATTCTGGAAATGATGGGACTGATAAAGATCCTCAGGTAGTATTATATACATACATACAGAAATTTCTATATATTTGAATACCAATTGCCTTAATCTTCAATTACATTGTTAGTGGGAAGAATTTTTTTATAAATATAGTTGTCTTTGCTATTGTGCACTGTTATATATTTGGTAGTCCTAGCCAGATGATGTAATTTCTTTGTTACACATTCATTCTGGTATAATTTTTTTTAAATGTAGAGAGCACAAAAAAAAAAAAAAAACCAGCCCAAAAATGACTTTGTTTCACCAGACAGCACCTGAAAACTGACTGATTTGCTCAAAATAGCATTAACACCTATGAAAAGCCCCAAAAATGACTGCGCTTTCTTCGGACCAGCATTATGCTCCTCTCTATTGCCAAATTGAGAGCTGTTTTGCTCCAGATCAGCACCTACACCTGAGTGTTGCCACACCTGTGGTTTTCAGATTTGGTGGGTTTCTTTATTAGGATCTGGCCACCATACAAGTTTCTGACCTGCCAGTAGCCTTGGCTGGCTGGTAGGGTTCTTTTTGGAAAGGGATGCCCAAGATGATTGGTGGCTGCCCTAGTATACTTGTGATACCATGTAGATAGAGGAGAGAAGAGAATTATGCTGTGATGGGATAATCTGTATAACATGGTCTTACTATAAAATACTAGGTTGAGATGGTAGTACATGCAGTACAAAGTACATTGGAGTCAAGCCTATATACCCTGAATAACCTAACAAATAACTATTTAACAATAAAAAAGAATGCTTGTTTTCCCTTATTGATGCAGGATAAATGGTGCATGTATTGATCAGAGGATTGGCTTAATGCTCTAGATTGTGTTTTTTCATTTTCTTTAGTTCTTTTTCAGTTTTTCCTTTACCATGTATTCTGCTTAGCATTATGATAAGATCACCTTCTTACTTTATTCTATAATGTTCTTAAATGAAACTACTTAAAATATTTGTTTTGATTGCAAACTATTTTCTTAAGGCTTCTGGGGCATATGTCTTCCGTCCAAATGGCTTGTTTCCCATTAAATCAGATCATCAGGTTACTAACTTTGCCTGTTGAACGTTCAACTGTTGATAATTTTAGTTTATGGCCAATCCTGAGAATTATTTATGTTTATTTTGTATGGTTTGTGTTCAGGCGTCTTTTACTGTCTTGCGTGGTCCAATATTGGATGAAGTACATCAACAGCTCAATCCATGGGTATCCCAGGTAAATTATGGTTAAATTAACCATTAAATGATCTATTTTTTCAACAGGCATTCACACACACGACACATCACTCCCATTTCCCGCAGCACCCCCTGTCCCCTCAAATTTCTGTGAAATTAGTTGTATATCTTGTGATCATCTATTTCCTTGCAGCTTAAGCATGGAAGTCTTATTTTGTTTTCTGCATATACAGATTACGAGATTATTCAAGGCAAAAGAGCATGCTGAAATTGAGTTCACAGTAGGTTACCTTCCATGTTATCTGATTGGAAGAGCAAATGATAGTTTCATTTCTATTATATGTTGCTCAGAAACAGTTGAGAAGTTGCATCTTAAATTTATATATACATATGTAGGTTGGGCCTATACCTGTGGATGATGGCATTGGGAAAGAAATTATTACTCAATTTAAAACTACAATGAAGACCAACAAGACATTCTACACGGATTCTAATGGGCGTGACTTCATTAAGAGGGTGTGTTAAATTTGTTTACTGTCTTTCTAGTTTCTATTATAAATTATGTAGATTGTAGTATTAACTCTGTTGGTCTTTATAATATGATAAACTATTCAAATTCTGGATTTGAGACATATATATTTAGAAGATGAAGATACAATACAATTAACAGGAAAATCTTGACCTGGACCCATCTTAATGATGGGGTGATTAATAGGGATGTCACACATAAGATTTGTGATGGCAAAGTGTAGGCCACTCACTGCTTTGTCTCCTGACATGTTTTCATTGTCCTGTTCTAGTTCGGAAACAGGGAATCATCTTTTTTTGCATTGTTTTGCTGCAAGTTTTCTTTGAAATCAGAATATTTGGGATTTTTTTGAGAGTTGGATCTGTCTTAAGGAGTTGCCTCAGTTTCTCTCTATCAAATTTAGAGGTTTTGGATTTTATTAAGAAGCTAAATTACTGTGGCCTCGCTCTGTCTTCTCTGTTCTCTGATGACTTTGGTTGGAAAGGAATGCTAGAATTTGCAAGAAAACATTCTAGAAACATTTGGGACAGTTATTTTTTAAACTTGTTTGTGGTGTTTTCCTAATCTTTTTTTTCATGTTTCTTTATTAGACATGCAGACAGATTGGGAGGCCCTGTTACACAATTCAATCTCTAGTTTTGTTGTTTCTTTTGTTTTATTCTTGAGAGGAAGGCTTATACTCTAGCTTTGTTCCCTTTTGTATTCATAATGAATTTTCTTTTTCAATTGAAAAAAAATTGCTTTGCAGATTCGAGATTTCAGGACAGACTGGGATCTACAAGTGAACCAACCCATAGCTGGAAACTATTACCCAGTATGTTTAATTTAATTGAAGACTCACTATCCATCTTTCTATTTTCTGTTTATATTAAATTCTGGTACTGTGGTACATTCTTATGTATTGAGTTTTTTACTATCTGCTACACGTTTCTAGTTTTTTCCTAAGAAAATGAATTTTGTTCTCATGATTTTTTTTTTCTTTTCACAGTTTTATTTAAATGTCAATCATTCATTTGAGCTTTCAGAGTTTCACTTGTGACACGAGTTTTGTATTTCTTATGCCCTTTGATTTGTTTGACATAGATATTTCTGCATTTTAGTCCATCTACTCTATTCTTCTAATGTATATAATGTTATGGCTTTTCACCATTCTTTCAGGTCAATTTAGGAATATATGTGCAAGATAGTAATATGGAATTCTCTGTGTTGGTGGACCGCTCAGTTGGAGGTTCCAGCTTGGAAGATGGTCAAATGGAGCTGATGCTCCACAGGTTGGTTATATTTGTGATTCATTTCTGGTGACTTAAAGTTCAAGTTGCTTTTTTGCACTTTACTGCATAGGATATACATAGTGAAACAATGATTGACATTTCCTTGTTCTGTGATTTGATTTTATATTTTGTTAGGAGGTTGCTTCATGATGATGCAAGAGGTGTAGGCGAGGTACTCAATGAAACAGTTTGTATTGCTGATAAGTGTGAGGGCTTAACAGTTAAGTATATCCTTCCAACAAATCCATTTACCGTTGCTTGCATAATGATTTCTGGTTATGTCATCCATTTGTGAGGACATTTTGCTGATGCTCAAGGTCTCATTTTATTTATTTTTGTTGCTAGAGATATGGATGCTGTCTTGCTAAATGCAAGTACAATTTTTTGTTTTATTGGTTTCTCCATACATACCATTTTCTTGCCTATGGATCCTGATCTGCTTGCAACGTACATTTAAAATATTATAAAATTGTAAAATCTGCAGTTATCATGATAGAACACCAATTGATAAACTAAAACAATTCTTCTGAACACAGAAATCATACATATACAGCAATACACTTGATGTCCCAGAGACAAAAGTCTCCTAGGCTATAGAGAGTATTCTCTTTCTACAAACTGCAAATAACACACTTTCCTAATTACACACCCTGCTATTAGATATACTCCTAACTGCCATCAATTATTTTCAATGAATATTTGGCATCATGCATTTCCTAACGGAGAATAACTAATACAAGATTAACTTTTTGATATTGCATATACTCCTAATAATAATTGCCTTAAATCCATCAATGGATCTTTCCTAACCCACTTTGGATCTCGGTTCCCATCAATGCTGCCTGATGAAAAATTAGCCTTGTCCCCTAGAACTTGAATAGCAATTACTTCAATAACTTCCTTGTCCCCATCAATACTGTTTTGTAACCTGTTCTTAGACTGCCAAGTGTAATTGCTAATCTGAGGTTGAATTTCAGCCATTTCTGTTTCAATATCTCTAGCCAATTGCATGGCTTGAAGGTGAGACTTAGGGTTAAAAGTATGGACCATGCACCTGATATTTGGTGGAAGTCCTCCCGTAAGATAATCCAAAGTTTGCTCCTCAGGCATGAGCCTATTTACTTGTGAAGAGAGGAGTTCAAATTTCTCAGTATAATCCTCTACAGAACCCAACTGGTTCAAGGTTTGCTAATTCCTTATATGAATTCTCAAACTTTCTTCCTCCAAAACTTGCAATCAGATGCCTTTTTAATTTCCCTCAAGTGAGCTTATCTTCTGTTTTTCCTAAAAGATTGAACCAATGGATGGTTGATCCATTCTCAAATGATGACAGTTCCATTTTCTTAACTGCTATACAATGCCCATCCAAACCTTGAAAATTCAAATCTGATCCCTAGTTGGAAGAATTCACTTCCTTATGATTGGAATTTCATTTGCTCTTCTATTCTCTTCCTAAACAGCTTTTGTATCTCAAAGAGAAGCCTCTCTTCCATGCATCCAATCCTCTAATCCATTTGCACCACATCATTTATCCTGCTGCTTGTTCCTCTAATAAATCTACATGATCTGAAACTCTGGCCATTTTCAAATGATTAATGTGCTGGCCTTACAGATATCCCTTCCCACTGATCTGGCAAGTAAGACCAAAATGATAGAATACTAATTGATAAGCTAATGAAATACAATGCTGGACACAGAAATCATACATAATACAGCAATCTGTCAAGGATAAAAGTCTACAACAGAGAGTATTCTCTGCCCACAAACTGCAAATGACAACACACTTTCCTAATTACACACCCTACAATTAGATATAGTCCTAATACATAACTGCCATCTGTTATTTTCCAGGAATAACAACTGCCAGCGTGCACTATCTAAAACAGAACTAATGCTGAATTACTAATACAAGTTATTTTATATGATATACTCCTAACAATAATTGCCTCCAGCCCATCAATAGGTCCTTCCTAACCCACTTGGATTTTGGCTCCCATTTTATAACCAACTTATCGATTATTAATATTACAAATTTATATGATATTTCCAGATTCAAGGAAAACTGTACTTTAGAGTTGACCATAAAGGTGAAGGTGCTAAATGGCGTCGCACAGTTGGCCAGGAATTATATTCACCATTGCTGTTGGCCTTCACAGAACAGGTAAAATGGGGGGAGAACCCCTCCTCTCCCCCCCCCCCCCCCCCCCCCCCCCCTCCTCCTCCCCGGAAAAAAAGACAACGGTAGTTACAGCCTTTGTTATAATTGTTTTCTACTTGTCATGTAGGATGGGGATAATTGGTTGCATTTCGGTCCATCAACATTTTCTGGCATAGATTCTTCCTACAGTTTACCCGACAACATTGCTCTTTTAACCCTCCAGGTATTTAAGCGAGTATGATAGGGAACAATTGGAGAGAAAATAGAAGATGGAGTTTAAGATGCCTTCTAACATTTTACCACATCTTCATCTCTGATGTTTTTATGAACTTATGCAGGAATTTAAAAGTGGAAAAGTACTCGTAAGATTGGCTCACCTTTATGAGGTTGTAATATTTTTTACTGATGTACTGATAATAATCTTTGCTTCTCTCTTAAAGATTTAACCCATGTGATAAAAGTGCAAACATGCATGCATTTCTATCAAAGTATAGAAATAACAGTTTTTCCATGCGACTACAGATGTAACTTTATCCATGCAATGAATTTTATAATCTAGCTATGAATGATTCATGATATTTGTCATCCATCAAGAGGTGTCTGTACGATGTACTATAAGTTTTTCCATTATCAGCTATCAAAGATTTTGCTTCGCATTCTGACATCAAATATCCTATATTCTTGAATTGATGTTTGGTGCCTATTTACATATAAAGATTGGAGAGGACAAAGATTACTCAGCAACGGCAAGTGTGGAATTGAAAAAGTTGTTTCCTAACAAGAAGGTAAGAGTGAAAGCTAACTACTAAAAGTTATTTTTTCACACATCATGTATTCCTTTTAACAACTAGACCTTTTCAGATAAATAAAGTGACAGAGATGAGTTTGTCTGCTAATCAAGAAAGAGCTGAAATGGAAAAGAGGAAATTAGATTGGAAGGTTGAAGGCTCCACTGAAGAACCTAAGGTGGTGAGGGGAGGGCCTTTTGATCCTACAAATTTGGTGGTTGAACTTGCTCCAATGGAGATTCGGACATTCTTTATTGACTTTGATCCCCTCCAAACAGTTCCTGAAGCTGAAAATCACGTGGCAATGTAAACAAGGCACCCAACACAGTAGCATCTATACATTGTGTCAAACTTTCAGCTGAAATTCCAATTGAATTTATGTTTTCTTGTTGTAGTGCCCGCTACATGTTGCTGGAAGACATGTATTCCTGTATAATTTTTTGTAAATAAATAAAAACTTTTTTAATTTGAGGCGGGGTAACTATTAATAAGAGTTGCATGCACTATAGTAATTTCCTAGAAGTTGAGTTTTGTAAATAGTGAAATACGAGTTGCTTATGCTAGTTGGTTTTTTCTCTTTCTGAGAGGTGTTTGCATAAATTTAATTTACGTTAAGTTACTTATCTAGTATAAATTTTTGTGTAAACAATACACATCGGTTAACACTAAGCTAATGAATCAGTGACTTGTCACCATTTTAAAAATATATGTGCAATCCAAAGGTTTACGTAACCATTTGATATTAATTGACACGGTGCACGTAGTTTGTCTGCATAAGGTATATTCTTTTCTTAAATATTAAGTTAATTCTAAGTTGATATATTGTCGCATTAAAGAGTAGGATAGTGTTGTGACTTAATTCACATGACTAGTGTAGTGTAAGATTGTATTGAGTGACTTTTTGCAATGCTAGAATTTCTGCAGACCTTTCATCGAGCTATGTACTAAAAGCAATTCATTGTGGACAGCACAGTAATCGAATATTCGAATATGAAACTTTATATGCACAAAAAGAAGATTGTCAGAACACATTTTATAGTTTCCACGTGATATAATAAATTGAAATTGTTTTTGCTTGAACGAAATGGTAACCAGATAATTTAAATGTACATATTTTTATTTATTTAATGATATTGAAACATAAAACTTTAGGTGCTCAAAATCATGATTCGTGACTCAGCAAAAAGGGAAAGAGATTATCCATGGCTCAGACAGGTCAGAAACCCCACTTTATTTTTTCTCTTAAAAGGATATATACCTTCATTCACTTGTCCTTGTCTGTAATTGGCTCTTATCTAGTTATCCGAAAACGTAATTAATTGCTAAATTAAAAAATGCAAATGGAAAATGTTTTAGTGATGATGTCAGACAAATGGAGACAATGCTAACCACTGAGGAGACTTCGATTGATTTTGTTTGAGGGATAAAATATATTTTGATACACTTTTTAAACTCATTATTTGTTATTAATTAAAATTTATGTGATTCAAGATAGTATTCTTTATTTAGTATAATTTGTTTTAGAAAATAAACATTTTTATTAATATTTAAAATAAATTTTAAAAAAGTAATTATTTCTATAAATTTAAACTATCAAATGCATTTTTAATGGGTCATACTTTTTATTTAGTAGCTTTTTTATGTAGAATTATTTAATGAATTTTATGCAAATAATAAAGAATGTTAAAAGATTGTATATATCCCCTTGTCATTTATCATTTAAAGAATGTTAATACTTTTTAAATATATTTATTATTGTTGATTAAAATTTATTAAAACATTTCCAAATTATAAATAAGACTTGTTCAACCAAATGTGAAATTAATAGTTTGATTATTTTTTAATTAAATTTTGTTAGTAATAAAAATGGAGTAAAATGTGTTTTAAATTCTTTTTTAAAAATAATAATTTTGGTTCTTTTATTTATAAAATATGGTGAATTTAATAATTATTTTTATACTTTATTTTTACTTAATTAAGAAGGAAATCTATCCTATTACATAAAAGAGAAATGTTAATATATATTTTTTAACAAACTCTTTTAGTACACTAGTTAAAAAAACTTTTGTGATTTAGTTTTGGTTTTTTTATTTAAAAAATATGGTGAAATCTATTCTATTTTTTTTTAAAATGTTAATAATATATATTTTTAACATATTTTTAATTTTTAATTAAAATTTATTAAAAATTATAAAATTATATAGTTTTATTTTTTATTGAATGAATTATATTTATAATTTTAATAAATTTTAACTAATAAAAAAGAAACATGTTAACAAAATATGTGAAAAAATATGTTACTCCTCCTCTCATACAATACCAAAGCCACTATTTTTAAAATGCTGGGATTAAATCAATTTCAAATAAATCTCAAGAAAGTGAAGGAACTAATACGCATTTTATCCTAAAAATATATATTTATAATAGTATATATTATTTCTCTGTCATGTATTTTGGTTACATTAGAAGCGAAGTCAGATTAAGAGCCGATAAAGACTCGTTTGTACTTTTAACCTTCGAACACAACACATGGAACTGACTCTGATGAGCTCGCTGGATCATCACTGTGCATGATCACCAAGCGAAAGGTGCTCCTTCATCCATTTTGGCAAACAAATTAAGAAAAAGAAGATATTTTCTGCTCTTCTTTGGCGTCTGAAACGGTTTTCCCTTCATGGGTGAAGCCGCCATTCCTCAATATTTTGAGCATCTAATGGTGAAGAAATTGCTATTTTTGTTGACCATTTTGGAAATTCTCTTTTGTGGGCAATCCAAGTTTATGGTGTACAACACTTCCCAGGGCATAGTCCCTGGGAAGCTCAATGTTCATCTGGTAGCTCACACCCACGATGACGTTGGTTGGTTGAAGACCGTTGATCAGTACTATGTTGGTTCTAACAATTCAATTCAGGTGTTTTTTCTTTTTCTCTTTCTTTGACTAAACTCGAGAACGTGTCTGAAATCGCAACTCGATTGACTTTTTGTTATATTGCATCGGGTAGGGAGCTTGCGTGCAAAATGTGTTGGACTCCATGGTACATGCTCTGCTGGCTGACAAGAACAGAAAATTTATCTATGTTGAGATGGTAAATTAACTTTTTTTCTACTCCCTTATGTGTTTCTCTCGAGTTTCCTTTATTGGATTAAGGTGCTTCTGCGTATGCCTAAAGGATGTATAAAGTTGGTCTTTTAGGGTCAATGTAGTTATGTGCCAAGATTCAATTTGACAAAGCATTTCATTTCCTTATGTAGCCAATGCCTTCATTTGGAAGTTTGCATTTTATCTTCCAAATGTGATGTTTTATATTTAACATCCCTCCTGTGCCAACAGATTAATGTTGCTTCTACCGTAAGCTTTATAGACCTAAGACCGTTAATGCTTGCGACATTTACAGATAGGAATATTTAGAAAATTAGAAAAAAATATTTTTGAAAATATGGGCTACTTTTAAAGCTTTCTTTGAATGTTAACTATGAATTGCTTTCTCTTTAGATAAACTCAGTACTGCTGTCAGTGCTGTGTGATAGGGGGTACTAGCTTATGAAATTGGTGGATAGGAATATCAAGAAAGTTTGAGAATTTGTCAAACACAAAGGCATGAATTCCATAGATATTTGAATTTCTTCTTTTTACTGTAGATTTGTATTCATCTCACATTTCCTGTTGTGTTCCTACCTTGTCACTGTGTATATGCTTGAACATAGCAGGTAATTATATGTTCATTATCCGTGTAAGCTGTTTCTTATTAATTCTTTCACTTACATCAATGCAGGCCTTTTTCAAGCGATGGTGGAGAGATCAAAGTGAAGCTGTTCAGGATGTTGTTAAGAAACTCGTTAGTTCGGGTCAACTAGAGTTCATGTAAATTGCATTTCTGATTAAAAATTTCACTGTGATTAAGAACAAAGTCATTGTTCATGTTTGTTAGGGTTCCAATAACTATGGACGATTGTCTCCCTCCATTATTATATTCTTCAACAGTCTTATATTTGGATATTGATGTTATTTTTTTCCTTTATTTTCTCCTTATTACAGAAATGGCGCCATGGCTATGCATGACGAGGCAGTAACACATTACATAGACATGATAGACCAGACTGCACTTGGACATCAATTTCTAAAAGAGGAATTTGGTGTGACTCCTAGAATTGGTTGGCAAATTGATCCTTTTGGACATTCTGCTGTGCAAGCTTACCTGCTGGGAGCTGAAGTATGTCATAGATCTTCAAGCAATGAATCTTGTCATGACTAATGAATATATTTGGAAACAGATAGCTGTCAGAAGTACTAATTTCTTTGTGGGCTATCAACTGGGTTCTACTGTGTATGCAGGTTGGCTTTGACTCATTTTTCTTTGGTCGGATAGATTACCAAGATAGGGCTAAACGCAAAAAGGAGAAGAGTCTTGAGGTTATCTGGCAGGGTAGCAAGACTCTTGGCTCCTCTGCCCAGGTGAATATAAAGACATGTATTTTTCTCTTTAAATATTTGTATGGTTGTCTTTGTTTTTTTTTTATTATTGGTGTCTCTTAATCTAAATGTTTCTTTTAATTATGTTGTGTATCCTTGCCGCCTATGCGCTTTTCCAGATCTTTGCTGGAGCATTCCCTGAAAATTATGAGCCACCTTCAGGATTTTACTTCGAAGTTAATGATGACTCACCAATAGTTCAAGTAATATTATAAGAACTAGTTAATTTTACTATCACATGTTAACTATTTTGTTCTCTGGTCTGCTAAATTTTGCTTACCTGCTGAAGGACAACATGGAATTGTTTGATTACAATGTCCAAGATCGAGTGAATGACTTTGTTGCTGCTGCATTATCACAGGTAAGTTGAGCAAGTTTATCTTAAAAATGCTGAAGAAGTTATATGAATTTTGTGATACAACACGTTTAGAGATTAAAAACTGAATTGAGTGATTGACTGAGAGAGTTATATACAGGGACATTCTATCCGCACTTAGTTCCTTTTTAGAAATTATTAGAGTTCAAAGAATGAAAACAAATCTTTAGTAATGTCAGAAAAATGATTACTGGCATTTGCTTTTGATAAAATCAATACATATGAACATCAGTTCATAGACCTAACTAACTGTGCCAGCCGGAAGCTAAATGATACAGCTCTCTATCTAACTAAGACAGTTATAACTGTCTGAAATCTGAACTGACAGAATGGCAGCTAAGGCTGTGTGGGAGAGTTATCTCATAGAAATGCTAAGATATTTTCATATATATTCTAATTTTCAATTCACAATCAATAAGAAAAATGGAAGTACATTAGAGTTCTTTAACTTAATGGATATCAGAACACAGTTCTGTAACTACTTCAGTGTTTTAATTGTTCAAAGGCACCTGATAGGGCTTGTCATTCTCAGATTCTAAAGAGCCAAACTTTTGGATAGGGCGAATAATGTTTTTTATGATATTTTAACTTGGGCAGGGATGTTGTATATTTTTGGGCATGTTCACTGAAAAAAAATATTTCGTGATTGAGGGGGGTGGGGCAGGAGCAGATATGTAACTAAGCCTGTTATGATGACGATTTTCTTTTTTGCAAATCGAAATCATCATTTGTTGACTATCGATATGTTTATGTATTAAGGAGAAATTAGTAATGTGAATGTATCTTTACAAATATTGTGCATTTATGTTGCATATATATAAATTTTTGTTTACATATCTTGATCTTGTCATATCTTGATTTTTTTAATAATTCTCTGTATCTGTATCATATCGCACCAATATTCATTATGTATCTAGGCTTCTTTGTTGCAGTTCTTTTGAGGTTATCATCTTTATGTAGTGACTGACATTTGCTTCAGACTATCTAGTGATTTATGTTTGTATTATACACTGCAATGTATTCCAATTATTTGTTTAGTGCAGTGTTGAATTAGAATATTAGCATGAAATGATTTGTTAGATAATTTTATGGTTGGTGCTTTCAAAAGATGTTTCCTACCTCCTTTATTGACAATCCATCTCAACCACACTTACATGTTCTTAGCTTGAAACTTGAATGAGAACTACGATTTTGCTATTGAGTTTGAACTAGAGGAAACTTTAACGGCTTTTATGCTGGATCTCATCTGAATTGTTATCTTACATTGTTTCATTTTCAGGCAAACATAACTCGAACAAATCACATAATGTGGACAATGGGAACTGATTTTAAGTATCAATATGCACATACATGGTTTCGACAGCTGGACAAGCTTATTCATTATGTAAACCTGGTAACTTTCTCAGATGTGTGAATTAATTTGATTGTGGTTTAACTCATGATTTGACTTTATGTCTTTATTCTTGGTGTTATTATGAACTGTGTGATTGTTAAAAGTTTGTTTGATGGACAACTTTAGGATGGACGTGTCAATGCTCTGTACTCTACACCATCTACATATACTGATGCAAAATATGCTACAAATGAGTCCTGGCCAATCAAGACTCATGATTTCTTCCCGTGAGTTTAATATATGGTTGTTGCATAATCTGTTTGCTTAATTTGTTTTTTTTTTTTCTGTGTTTGATGTTTTACCTCATATGCATGAAAAAATACCAGTTATGCAGATCGTGCAAATGCTTACTGGACAGGATACTTTACCAGTAGGCCAGCTCTCAAACGTTATGTCAGATTGATGAGTGGTTATTATTTGGTATGATTTGTATATTTATAGCTTACAGGTGGTCAATGTCTTCCATTGGTGTTTGGATATTTACTTTCTACCAATAAATTATTAGGCTGCAAGACAACTAGAATTTTTTAGGGGGAGAATAAATTCAGGGCCAAATACAGACTCATTAGCTGATGCTTTAGCAATTGCACAACACCATGATGCAGTCACTGGCACAGAAAAGCAGCATGTGGCCAATGATTATTCTAAACGATTGTCAATAGGCTACAAGGAGGTGTGGTTTCAGTTTATCTGTCTTCGAGTGATTGTGTATAACCATATGTTGGAGTAACATCTAGTGGCATATTGCCTCTGTGCAGGCAGAGAAATTGGTTTCATCATCACTGGCTTGCTTGGTTGAGTCACCCTTGCTTACTAGATGTCAAAACCCAGTTACAAAGTTTCAACAAGTAAAAGATCTCAAACCTTTAAGTTTGCGCACTATTTTCGTTACTTGCTGAAATGACCTGCTTCTTCCTTGTCTTAAAACTGTTTCTCATAACTTATAGTTGCTGATAAATTATTTATTATCCTTTATTATTCCTTACGTTGGTAGGAAATTACCATTTAGTATATTTCATGGCAAACCTGGTTTTGTTCATTTTTTTTGTGGATTCTTCCTCTGTTCATCTTCACCACATAGAAATATCTTTATTTCTCAAGTATTCTGCATGCTATAATGTTTGCATATGTTAAAAAATGTTATCATATTTCATGCATTAAGCATGTTGACTTATAAGGGAAATTTTCTTAGCAATAATATTTATTTTTTCCTATAAGACGAAATATATTGAGACAAAGATAAGAATATGACAGAGGGAAATGAGGTTAAGAAATCTTCCTTAAAAAGAGAAAAGAAAAGTATACATTAAGGACCAAAATACATTAATGTAGTAAAGCTACCCAAATCCTTAACATTTCTGTAAGGGTGACTCCTTTGAAATATGCATGGGCTTTATGCTATGTGGAAGCCAAACACCTGATATTTTCCCAAAGCAAATGCTTATTTGAAAAGATTTTCTAAAAAGTGTGACAGTTTAGCTCCACCCAAATGCACTCAAATGTAGCAAATATTGCACTGTGCCACAAAATTTTGGCTTCTTTACTTCTTCAAAAACCAGTTAAAATGGTCAATAAGAATTGGGCCAAGGATTTAGGATATACCAAATATTCTCCAAATCCAAACAAAGAATTCCATGAAGCAGTAGCATCAGAACACTGCAAGTGAAGAACATATTTTGAGCTTGAACCATCATAACACACTTACAAGGGAAAGTGCCTTATGTGATCTGTGCTTCTGTAGTTTATCATTGTGTTAGAAACTGGATAAAAACACTCTGAACTAGGGTAAATTTGCTGTTTTATTGTTCAATTAATTCTGGTGCCAATAGATGGCACTATCAGAACAGCAGAATTACAAAACTGAAGGTAAAACAGAGTGTGTAAGAGACCCTGCACTCTCCCTTACTGACTTCTATTCTTTTGCTGACTTTTTTTTATCTCCATGACTCCTTTGTTATAGCTATATGGGTCAACTTCCTTCCTTGATTCCCTTTGCCTTGCATCATTAACTAAATTATTTCCTTATATAAATCACTCATTTCCCCTTGATTGCTGAACGTGCAATCTGTTACATTAATCATTCAATTCCATGTAATTCCTCCCATCTGCTGTTTCCTAATATAGACCCTAATAATATGTGGTTTCCTAGCACATTGGTGTTCATTCTTTAAAGCACAGTTGTCCAAATAAAAGAATTAGGTGTAGTTTGGATAAACTTCTTAACAAACACCTATAGAAAGAGAAATAAGGAGGTAAATTGAATCAAACTTCTCCCATAAGTTAAAATCTAGTTATGCATCTCAATCCTTGAAGTTAGCTAAGATAATTTCTAAAAAAATTGAGGAGCATAAGTTGATTTTAACATATGAGAAAAGTTGAATTTATTTTACCTTCTTATTTTCTTCTCTTACAAGTGCTTGTTGAGGAATTTACTCATACTGGGCCTTAACCTTAAAAGGAGCTTTAGATTTCTAAAAGGGTGTATCGAGGTGGAATTTTTCTCTATTCAACAAGTGTGTTAAGAATTGAAAATATGTATTGCAAGAAAATGCCCCAGAAGGATCAAGAGACCAAATTCTTTTATTTGGATTGAAGGACAAATGAACATAATAAAGGGGACTCGGAAGAACCTCCAATTTGGAGGATTCTTTATCATTTAAGTTACAAAAAAGTCCCCATAAAAAATATAATCTTGAATACTAAAAATCTTGGATAGGAGAGTTGTTCAAGTTAGATAGATGAAAAGGCCGAGGGGCAGCTAAACTAAAAGCGGAATTTCCTACTTAACAGTGACACGAGAGCCATTACCTTCCTGCAAGGAAAGCAAAACTGGCATACCTAAGCACAACAAAAATAATTTCTTTTCCAGAAATTTCCTTGTATGTGTTATTATATACAATTTGTCCTTCCAATCTCTGCTGTTATAATTTAATATAGTTCAATTAGCCTTATTATAATAACAGTAGAGCTTTATGCATTCCTTCTCTCTCTAAAAGATTATAATGATTTGAGCTTATATATGATAGTAAACAATAAGTTTTTATTTTCATATCCAAGTTCAAGTTGTAGAGTATTTTGATATTGTTTTTCCTTTTTCATGTTTTACAGTGTCCACTTTTGAACATAAGTTATTGTCCTGCATCAGAAGTTGATCTGGTTCAAGGAAAGAATTTGGTAAAAATATTTAGTTCATCACATATTCTGTTCTCCTTTCCTTAGTGTTATTGTTTTTATATATATATATATATTTTAAAATATATCTTCTCACAAGCTTTTTTCCATACTTAGGTTATTGTGGTTTACAACTCTCTAGGTTGGAGGAGGAATGAAGTGATTCGGATTCCGGTGAGTGATGGTACTCTAGTATTTCTAGATTGTTGTAAATTCAATATATGGCAGTGCTGAGAGCATTTGAAACTAATATAATGAAAATTATCATAATCTTTATCTATTTGATTCTTTGAGTGGTCTTCATTCATGAACTATTATAATCTACTGAAATATAAGTAGTATTTACAATGACAGGCTTGTAATTTATGATCTATTTAACTATGATAGTGCTTACTCCTTGTGTGTGTGTATTGATAGATGCAAGTAACATATCTTTTGGTGTTGCAAACATCTTCAGGTTATTCAGGCCAATGTTAGAGTTCATGACTCTAATGGTATAGAAATAGAATCTCAACTTCTTCCTCTGGCTGAGAAATATGTGGACTTAAGAAACTACTATGTGAAGGCATATTTGGGACAAGCTCCACCTGAGACACCCAAGTACTGGCTTGCATTTACAGTTTCTGTACCACCACTTGGTTTTAGCACCTACACTGTCTCAACCGCCACAAGGACAGGTTCAAATATAAATTGCTTTAGCATTTAATCTACAAGAGTTTATTTATTCCATGTTCATAACAAATAAATGATTTCTACCTGTTTTCAGGGTCTACTAGATCATCAGTAGATATATATAAAAGTAGTGAAAAGTCTAAATTTGAAGTTGGTCAAGGAAATTTGAAGCTTACATTTTCGATGGATCAAGAGAAGGGTACCAATTATGTTAATATAAGAAACCTGGTCTGTGATACTTCACTTTGCACCACATACTTCCCTTTTTAATTAGAATCTTTTTATGTGTGTAATCATGCCTGTGTATTTGTGATGTTCTCTTTCCTCTTTTCATGTTTTAATATATTCTTTAGCTTTGAATTTTACATGGCTGTATAGCAAAATGAAAAACAAAGAATTAAAACTGGATTAACACTGTTATTATTGAAATGGAAGGTTAAGGAACAGGTTGAACTAAGTTACCTTTACTATTCTGCTTACAATGGAACTAATCAAAAAGATCCACAGGTGGGTGGGTATTTTTACTTTAGATATCAATATGTGGGTTAAATATGCTTTTAGATCCTAAAATTATAGAAATGTTCACTTTTAGTCCCTAAAAAATTGTCTTCTTTTGATCCTTGTTTATGGAAATAGGGAACATACATTGTCCATTTGCATAAATGAGGGACCAAAAAGAGATGATTTTTTTAGGAACTAAAAGAGAACATGATCTTGTTTGCAAAGACTAGAGTAAAAACATATTTATCCCCCAAATGTTATTCACTTTTTAAGTCTCCTAGTATCCTACTTTTGATATAGCTTTGCAATTTAATTTCCCTCACAGAATTCTGGGGCATATATCTTCCGTCCAAATGGCACACATCCCATAAACCATGAAAAGAAGGTTTGAAATTCTTTCTGACACATAATATGCAAACAAACAAATTCCCTTAACAGTTTTCACTTGAATTTTCAGGTTCCATTAACTGTTTTGCATGGACCGGTACTAGATGAAGTGCATCAACAAATCAATCCATGGATATATCAGGTGTTTTGCTTGTTACATCTTTAACAGCATCTTCATATTACTTTCTTATTAATAAACTTCTTTCCTATTTAGCAATCTGAAATTGTCATTGTGATAGGACCCAAAAATATGAACAGGGAAACTGGGATGTAATAACACTGAATGAGTGAAAACAGAGGTGAATCACTGTACAGCACAAGTATGAGAAAACTGGAATGGGAAAACAACAATGGTTGGAGCACAGTTCCTTGCAGAAATGGAAAATAGGAAATATAGACTAAAGAACACCCTTTTCCTGAGGGAGACCCGTTTCTTCCCTTAGCCTGGCCCAACATATTACTCTCCAAAATCAATTACATCCCAATCAATTACCTCCCCTTCCAATACACCCCTCTCTCTCTTCTTGCTGTATGATTCTCATATCCTCCCATCCAACCTCCTTCTTCCAGTTGTCAATTCTGTTATGCCCCTCTTCTCTCTCTTCTAATTCCCTCTCGGCTGCTGTTACACAGTTCTTTCTTTCATAAACCAACAGGCCTTTCTCCTATTACTTCATGTCCTTTCCTTCTATATACTTGCATAATTGGCCTATCACATTGCATAGTGAATTGAAAAAAATTGTTGGTTTTAGTTTTTAGGATAAAAGAAAAATAATTGAGCAAGGAAACCATATAACTCATTTTGCACTGTAGAAGCGTACTATTTTATTGAATTTGACTTGTATTTTAGATACACAAAAAATAATTGAATAAAAATCATGCTCCATGATTTTAGGAGTTGCTATTGATAATTGAATTATAAAATCTAAAACTAACTAATCCAATAACAACCTAATAACATATTTTTATCTTTACTAATTGACTTATTCAAATTAAAAGTAAAACTATTTTGACAGCATCTAAAGCACGTTTCCAACACTTTTCCTTGTCTTGGAGGTTGTAAACTCTTAGTTTCTTCCTCATAAATTCAACCTGCTAATTTAGAATGACTTGGTAAAGACATTAATAATTTGATCTTCTGTTCTAAATGAGTCTTCTCCTACTGAAATACTTTTGTTTCTCTCTCATATGATGAAACTTTAACATTTTCAACTTTCAACTTCTCATTCAACTCTTTAATTTCAATCCTTAGTAATGACATTTCTACTCCAAAATTCCTTATCTTTGATTTAATAACCTTTTAACTCTAAATTCATAGTTTTTATACATTCCTCACCATGCTCAATTTTCTCAGCTTTATCTTTTATTTCGTTTTTCCTCAATTGTATTTGCTTGTTTGTGTGCTTCTGCATAATAACTATAGATTTTGCTTTAGTAGCACTACTAGGAGACTTAGGGGCTGTTATTTCAGAACCAACTTATTTTTCTTATTCTTCAGCTTCTTCTTTCTTGTGTCACAATTCATATCTTCTTTGATTGAAATGGTAATTTGCTCCTCCTTTAATGGATTTAAAGCAAAACTTTTTCCTGTCATTTTTACTTGGAAAATATCCTTACCATATGCATTTTTAATTGTGCAACTTTTGTTTTTAAACAACACTTTATAACCCTTTTCAACTAGTTGTCCAATACTCAACAAATTCTTATCAATTTTAGAAACTTACAACACATCAAAAATAAACTTTGTACTTGAGTAGGTTGAAATTGTTATTGTTCCTTTTCCTTTCACAACAATGTACTTGTCATTTTCAACTTGAACCTTTGATATGCTTGCAATGCTTAATTCCTTGAATAGATCCTTGTTGTTTGTCATGTGGTTAGTACAACCACCATCAATAAGCCAATTTTGGCTTGATTCATCACTAGAAAAACATGTGGCAAAAAATAAGTAATCCTCTTCTTCTTGATTAACAACCTTTGCCTCTTCACCGTGTGGTTGATTCTCGTTTCTGCAAATAATAGCTTCATGCTCCATTTGATTACACTCCTTATACTTAGCATCGGGTCTTCTCTAGCATCTAAATGGAGGATGACTTTTCTTTCCGTAGTGTCGACATGGTGGATATCTTGATCTACCTTTTGAACTTTGTTCTTGATCCGCCTTCCATTTCTTTCCTTTTGTTCTTTGGTTGATTTGCAATTTTTCTTGCAAAGCTCCTTTTGTTGTGTTTTCTTGTCTCATAAGTCTTCTTTGCTCTTGGGCTTCTAAAACACTCAATATTTCTGTCAAGGAAATAGTTGTCAAAGCTTTAGAGTTCTCTAAAGAAGAGATTGTGGATTCAAATCTTTCAAGAAGAGTAACTAGAATTTTTGGACAATTCTGGAGTCTTGGAATTCCTAACTGAACAACCTAACTCTATTTGCAATATCAAGAAGTCAATTATAATACTCCTTTACTGTTTCAGACTCCTTCATCCTTTGCATTTCAAACTCCCTAATTAAGTTGAGAGCTTTCATCTCTTTGATCCTGACATCTTCTTTATATTCCTTATTGAGAAAATCTCGTATCTCTTCTGGTGACATCAATGTCATGATTTGAGTGAAGATAGTAGATGAAACAACAACAAACAAACAAGCCTTTGCTTTTGACTTCCTTGTTTTTCTGTCCTTCTGATTTTTGCTTTGGGCTACTGTGGGGTTGTCTAGCAGAGGAAGAACTTCATAATCCTCTTCTACAGGTTACCAAAGAACTTCATAAACAAAAGAGTAAACAAAGCTTTAGGGAGGTGCATTTAGTACCATCCTGATAATAATTCACAGTATCCAGTTTGGCAAAATAATAACCTAATGTTGTCATACATAGCCTGGAGGCAGTCTTGCTCGTCAGCCTAGATGCTTAGAAAAATATAGTAGGTCCCACTTCATGAATGAGGTCTAGCAAAGTGGAGCCAACCCCATTATCAGTATCTGTTCAACCCCAGTTTTTATTTGTCCCAGCTCCTATTTTTCCCCCATAATGATAATAGTTATAGTAATAAATAATGAGGAATAAGACTTTTTATCTACTTATCTAACATTAGAAATTAATGTGCTTAAAATATGTCTGCAGATTACCAGACTACACAAAGGAAAGGAGCATGTTGAAGTGGAGTTTATTGTAAGCTTTTAAATATTTGTTTTTGTATTTACATTTGTATCATTCTCCTAGTTATGGTATGAGCTTTCTGTGACCGTTTGTTTTCCCTTGTTGGTGTTGCTTGTATACATTGTGGTAAATATTGAGATATATTTCTTACAAGGATTTTATGTAGAGAATGTTGGAAACTTATTTGAACTTACGGTATTTGGAAATCAGGTTGGTCCTATACCAATTGAAGATGGAATTGGTAAAGAAGTTGCCACTCAGATTTCAACTACTATGGAAACCAACAAAACATTTTACACAGATTCTAATGGGCGTGATTTTATCCAAAGGGTAAGCAGCTCAAATTAAGTTCCTTATAATACCACATCTAAGTAGTTTAGATCATCCATAATTGTTGGCACAAGACGTTACCTTGCATAATTTTCATTTTTGTCTTTTTTGACATTATTGGGTTTAAGGTGTAGATAGAGGGAAAGGAGAAGCAGATTTTTTTGGTTCACTATGACAATAATGCAAAATATTCATTGGTTTTGTCGATAATTAATCTTCATTGGAGAAATTATCTGGCCACCTATAGTGAGATTTTCCTTCTCAATCACGTTTTTTTCATCCACAAGACTCAAACCCGAAATCTTACTTACAGGATTTGAGTATAGTTTCACTCAGACCAATGACATGGTGGAGAAAACAAAGATTGAATACAATACAGTTTATGTTGACCCGATATAATATGTTTTATATAGTGATAAAACACCTATAGCACTCACCCTATTTATAATAATAATGTTAAGTAAATAAGGAAACAAAAAAAAAAAATATCACTAAACATGGAAACTAATCCTTAGAGATAATTTCTAAAGATACTCTAAAGTATTCTAATATATAATATTGGTATTAAGACACTCTACTAGACAACCATTAATTATGAGGGTCTGTGAGAGGAGATATAAGGGGGCCCAGCAGGGAATAAAATATCTATGTTATTACTAAAATTGATATTGATATTGATTTGATATGATATGTTCTTAGATACTCAAATATTCTAAGATATTTCAACATCTTTCTATTTACAGAAGCTGGGTTTTGTTGCCAAATGATTCTTCTCTACATGGAAGTCAAAAAATGGAAACAACTTACCTTATGATTTGATCATAGTTCATAAATTTTTTGATGGTGTATATAAGTATCTGCAAAGTTTATCCTTTCTCTTTTCTTTGGATGTAACTTAAATCTATGGAATTCATCCCACTGCAGATACGTGACTACAGAACAGACTGGGACCTGGAAGTGAACCAACCCGCTGCTGGAAATTATTACCCCGTATGTGAACTTTTATACAACATTTCCGTCAAATTCATCGTTGGTATTCAAGACCTAACTTCCCCCTCTTACTTGCTTGGAAGGGCTGTTATTGCCTAAACTTTATGCTTGCAAACTGTTGGTTTTTTCTTGTATGATAAAATATGCAACTGCTAATAATAAACTGAATTTTTTAACTATTTGGTTTATTGAAATCATTCACTTTCATGAGATTATTAAGATAGACAAACGCAAATCCTCTTCTTTTGCTTGTGTTCTTTTCTTTTCAATGAGAGAAAGAAGGAAGTTTTTCTTCCCCCTTTTTTTGGTCACTGGGGGTTTGGATTGCAGCAAATGTAAGCCCAACACCATTTTAGAATCGAGACTGCTTGCTTTATGGCACAGGCACTTCATAAATTCAACAAGAAGTTATATCCATCCTTTAGGTTCATAATATTATTTATTTTATCCTTCAGATTAATCTTGGGATATACATAGAGGATAATAAAACAGAATTCTCAGTTTTAGTGGATAGAGCTATTGGAGGATCCAGCTTACAAGATGGACAAATAGAGCTGATGGTCCACAGGTATGTGTTATTCTTCTGATTGTGCTTTAAATAGATGGCTATCGTACTGGAGTTACTTGAAACTAAAATTGAATTATTCAGATTTTAGAAGTTAGTGTTGCCTTGTTGCTTGGGAATGTGGTCTTTTTACATTTATGGTGAAGTGTGTAAGCATATACAAGGGGACAAATGCTTTTAATCATTAAAATGTTTTGGAAGAAAGGAGGGGAAAATATCTGAGATGTACAATTTAGGCAATGATATGATATTTTAGTGCAGTACAGATCTGACGTGACTTTTTTCTGTTCTGATGTTTACACCAAAACTGTGAAAAGCATTTCCTTGGTGTTAAAATCAATATTTTTCTGTCATTTAGCTCATTTTTTCTTCTGATGAATAAATGATGTTATTCTTACCAGTTGTATCTTCTCGCCATCATTAGTTTACTTATTTTTTTAATTGGTGGATTTATTATCATACATAGTTTTTTAGGTTTTCTTTGATACTTCTTTTTGAAAAATAAGCTATTATGTTATTGGTATTCATAAAGGAAATATGCAATTCATTTAAAGTATTTTGCATTTCATGAACAAAAAATGCATCCATCATGGTATGCTATTTTTACAATTTGAAGTTTTCATGAATTTCCACCTGTACCTGTCTTTTGTATTTGTGACTTTGAGTGGGGGACAGGGTCTACCTATTGGGGATATGCCATGGTAAAGAGGCCCCTCATTGCTTTGATTGCTTCCACCACCTCCCACCCCTCATCCCTGCAGCCGGCAGCTACCTTCTTTTTATGTGTTGTTTTGAAAATGTCTAGTTTCATCACTCTTTGATTCTGTTAATGTATTTTTATTTTATTTTAAAAGGGTAAACCAAATTTCGTTCTTCTCATCAACAGGAGATTACTACTTGATGATTCAAGAGGGGTTGCAGAGGCTCTAAATGAAACAGATTGTGTTGGTGATGGTTGCAGGGGTCTAACTGTAAGAATTTCTTACATACTTTTTAAGTCATTTAGTTGTTATCTTTGTTTCTTTTATTTTTGTTAGATGTTTATTTTGTTTATATATTCTCACTTGATCAACTATCAATTGCTCTCAAATGGGTCTTAATACTGATGGCAGAAGGTTGGATGAATCAATGTCAATCCATTTTAGCCGAAGCTGACAAAAGCGTCAATATCGTAATTTGGCATTTACAGATGTTTTATTGATATATAACTGAGAAAGAAAGTAGCCAATTTTCAATTATAGTTAAGTTCTGAAAGAAGGATTTATTCACAATGTTGTCAATAAATTACGCCTACAAAAATTTTGTCGCAGCATGCAGTTTTTACTGTTAGTGTATTTGCTTGGAGCAGTATGCCTGCATTTTTGTCTATATTTATGCTTGAAAAATGTTACTTCTGTGTGATTTAGATTTTTGTAATTTGGAATATGTAACTCAACCTATATTTTTAGGTCCAAGGTAAATTTTACTACAGAATAGATCCCTTGGGTGAGGGCGCAAAGTGGCGTCGTACTTTTGGCCAGGAAATATATTCTCCACTTCTGTTAGCCTTTGCTGAAGAGGTGAAATTCAAAACTGGAAAAGAAAAAGTTGTTTTTGGACATATGCATACTTTTTATTTGATAAATTTTGAAATATGTATAAATTTATTATGTATCTGTCACTAAGGGTCTATTTTTCTGCAGGATGATAAAAATGACTGGATGAATTCCCGAGTATTAACATTTTCAGGAATTGGGTCTTACGCATTACCTGATAATATTGCTATTCTAACATTACAGGTATATGTGCCTTTAGCTTAAAGGGATTCCCTTATCCCCAATTGTATTAGTTCAGTGTAAACAAGAGACAATTGCTTTTGGCCAACACTAACAAGTGACAGTTACATGGCCAGTACAATGATGGTATCAAAATGTGTTTTGTTTGTGTATTATGTGAGAAAGTGTACATATGTTGGGCCATCAAGATCAAAAGAAGGGTTGAGAAAGAGAAAAAAGAGAGAGATAGAAATAAAAATCAAAGAACACCCAAAGGTTTTCTCTGCCAAGGGAGGAATTCCCCTTTTCAACTGTGAAAACAGTTTTATTAAATCACCAAAAAGAATCTATACATGGACACAATTGTATTTATATGCCTTTCACCTTAACCACAAACTGTTATAACCAATCTAATACACGACTGATATAGCCAATAACTACTTATTGTTATAGGCAATCTTTCACCTACTGCTGGATAACGTGTAATTCATCACCCCGTTTACTCAATGATCCTTCTAGAATAATTTTGGAACCTCTTGGTTCCTAACAACATATGCACTCTGTTATGTAGAGTTCTTTAGTTAGTAATTATATCTATTTTCTTGGACTTTTCAGGAACTTGACGATGGGACAGTTCTCCTTCGGTTAGCACATCTTTACGAGGTCTCCACTTTATTCTTATGTAGTATTTCTCACATGTGTTTCTTTGACTTAAGATTTGAAATGAACAGTTTTATATGAGCAGTTGTAATGGTTTCTGGTACCATTTCTCTTGTTTGTATGTTTCTTTGATGACTTTGTTAGAACGAAGTGGCCTGAAAATAAAATGCACTAATAAATAAGTGAATGAAGGGAATACATTTTTATTTTTGCTAAAATAATAATTGCAGTTTTGTTGGAATAAATCAGTGAACCTATTAGGGTTGGGGAAAACCTTTCTCAAACTTGCACAAGTTCTCTTATAGAGATGGATTCCTGCCATTCTGATTGTTTACCAACTAAATAAATACATCATTGTCGTTACTTGTGCATTTGAATTTCCTAGATTAAACCATGCCTATGCCATTAATATTTGGTTATGATGACAAAGGATTCTTGACCCATGCTATGTCCATTGTCTTTTTTTATTTTTCTTCTGTAATTAGTGCATCATGTATTTGCTTCTTGTTTCACTCCCTCATTCTCTTAGCTCATCAAATTTACGCACAGATTGAAGAAGACAAAGATCTCTCTGTAACGGCAAGTGTGGAGCTGAAAAAGCTCTTCCCTGGGAGGAAGGTAAAAAGTGATAGGTTTCATGAGAGGATAGAATTTTTTTTAGTACATATTAGCTTGGATTCTGACTCAAGCGCTTTCCTTGAAATTAGATCAAAGAGGTGAAGGAGATGAACTTATCTGCCAATCAAGAAAGGAAAGAGATGGAGAGAAAAAGACTTGCTTGGAAAGTAGAAGGCTCTTCTGGAATTAGACATGTTTCAAGGGGAGGGCCAGTAGATCCAAAAGAGCTAAACGTGGAGCTTGCTCCAATGGAAATCCGCACTTTTATCATTTACTTTGGTGATGTGTCTAAGCAACTTTTTGATGCATTGTAGACCAAAATCACTTGTTCAAGTCATTGCTTTCGAACAAAGCATAATGGCATGTGAAAGTTCTGCTAGCCATGGTAACCTTTCATAATTGCGATTGAAATACTAGTATGGTTTGCATAAAATATGATATCTTACCTTCCTCCAAATCAGCTTGAAAACTAGTTATAGTTAGACTATTTCTTTAATATCCTTAATTGTAGTTTTCACATAACATGTTTATCGTCAACTAATCATCCAACCACGTAAAGAGCTAAAGGGTCTTCTCATCCATTAGTTTAATTATTATTATTATTATTTTTTACAATAATCGTATTGATATTAAGATCTAAGACCTTATGTATATTATTCAAATTCCTCTGTCACTTGGTTGATCTGGTGATTTTCTCCTTTTTCATAATATTTTACTTTTTTAATGATCTAACTCTTTTAATTTATTTTTTTATTAGATAAATTAATTTCATCCAAATTTACATTTTATATGACCAATTTTTTATTTTTTTCAATGTATTATATATTAATAAAATGTTTAGACACAATGATACATAAAATAAAATAAGAGACAAATTAAGATTTTGATTTATGAAAATAAATAACATTAAAGTATTTTTGTTAATGAATGTATGATTTAAAATAATACACAATTAATTTAAAATTGTATCATTAAATTATTTTTTTCACGTCTATTGATTATTTTGTATATAAATAATATATTTTTATTTTTAATTAATTTAATTATTCATTTTTAGATAAGTGATTTTATATTAAATTTTATATTTAATGTTCATTATGATTACTTTCATTATAAATTAAATTATTTCCCAATTAAAAAAATAATTCAATTTAAAATAAAAACAACATAATTAAATTAAAAATTGAATAAAATATAATTTTATTTTAAAAAATACTGTCTCATTAGATTAGTTTCATTTAGAAAATAAATATCATATTAAAACTTATTTTTGTACATAATTATCAACTTAAATTATTGATTATTATAACATTGAACTATTAATAAATCCTTCTGAATTAATTGTCTATTAATTTTTAGAAAGATGTCAAATGAAATTGATTTAAATTATTTTTTTTTATTTTAAATTAAAATATTTCTTAAAATAGATTTTTTATTCACTTATTTTGGATTTTTTATATGTGATATTAAATTATTTAAGAAATAAATAACATATTAAAGTGTTTTTTTTTATAAATTTGTATGATTTAAATTCATATACCAATTGAAATTAATAGTCCATTAAATTTTTTATTAATGTTAAATTTATTTGATTTAAATTATTTTCTTAATTAAATGAATGATATATATTTTATTTTATATTTAACTGCATTTTGATTATGTTTATTTTAAGTTCAATTATTTTCTTAAATATATTTGATATTAATTTATTTTTAAAAATGATTATATACACTAATTAGCATTATATTTTTATAATTTACCTTTAGAAAAATCATATAGAAATGTTAATCACTTTTAATCTTTGTGTACATTATTATATTAATATATAATAATATTTATGTTAATAATATTCTCTAAGATTAATACTTAAATCTTATTTAAATAGAAGATGTTAATTTTAATATATTTTTTGTGATTTGATTCTCAAATTTTTTATAATTTATTTGTGAAAGAATTTATGAAAATTTAATATTTATTTAATCTATATTATTTCAATATATATAACTGAAAAAAAAATATGAATAAAAACTTGATATCATAATTAAAAATAAAAATGATAAATCCTTTTATTATTTAAAGTAATATATATGGATAAAAAAAATTTCCTCCAAACCTTCAAGGATCAATTTTATAATTTTAAATATATTAAAATAATCACAAAAATAAAAAATAAAATTGAAAGGAAAGTAATAAATATAATTTAATTATTATTTATGTATAATTAATAAATATATAAAAAAAATAAATGATTGATTTCAATTTTTAATTTCTTTCTCATGGCATTAATTAACTGATTGAATTTAAATTTAAAAGTTTTTTTATTTTAAATATTTCAATTTCAATTTTTTTATTAAATTTACTTCATGTCATATTCTTTTTGTCTTTTACTTCTCTCTACCTTTCTTCTTTCTCATATAATAAGTTTTCACTTCTTTTTTATTTCTTATTTCTACTATCAATGTATGTTTTCTTTTTTTAAAAAAATCTTGAGATACTAATTATTTGTCCTATTTTTGTTGTGAGTATTTTTTTTTTCATTTTTTTCTCTCTTTTCTTTTTTTTTCTTTATTTTATTCTTTATAACATTACAAAGACTAACTAGAGCATGATGTCACTAAATTGGAGAGAAATATTTGGAAAGGTATATGAGAAAACTATTGAAACAAATAAAATAGAAAACATAGTATCATCTATTTTTTTTAATATTTTTTTATTTTATTTTTTTATTCTACTTTCTCTGCTATTTTTTTCTCTCTTTGATATTATCCTTTAATTTTCAATTGTAGGTAGTAGACATAAATGGTGATTGTGGTTATGAGAAAGAAGAAAAATTGACAATTTATTGTTCATTAATTATATATAAAACAAATCTTTGAAATGATTAAATATATCATTTTAAAAATAGAATGACCAAATTAATAATTTAAATTAAAAAAATTAAAAGCGTAATTTAACATAAAATTATTGTCACTCAATTTTATTATATATAGTTTAATTTAAATTAAAAAAAGACTTAAAATATAAAAAAATAAACATTATTATTACTTATTTAATACTATTTTACTAATTGATCAACAAAGTTTGTTAGCTATTAATAATCATTATAAATATTATCATTGATATCATTATTATTATAGTTTTTATTATTTTAAATTTCATAAATTTTTATTATTAATTATTAGTAAAAATTAAAATTAATAACTAATATAGTAAATTAAGTATCTTATGTAAATATATTTTTCTTTCTGAACTAAATAAATAATATTTTATCTTTTAAGTTCTTGAAAATTAACCTTAATGGCTCATTATTTAATTCAGGGACACAATTAAAAAATAATAATTTAAAAATTTATTTAAAATTTTTTAAATAGTTCAAAAAGCTACTTAATGATAAAAAAAACATAAAACTATTTCAATATTGAAAAGATTTATGTAATATAATTACAAATGTCTCTTTAGTTTTTATTCTGAATATTTTTACATGATAAAATATTAAATATTTTATTTTGATACATTTTTATTCTATCTTTGACCAAAATTGTCTTCTCTTTGATCAAAAGTATATTTTTTGAGTTTTTCTTTATTTTTACACTCTTATAATTTTGGATTTTTTTTTGATAAAATATTTATGAAAATTCATATAAAAATTAAAAAGACATAGAAAATACTTAATAACTAGTGTATACTAAATGATAAAAAAATATGATTTTTTTTTGTATCATGGACAAATTTACTTAAAAGTAATAAAGTATTATATAATAATTATTATATACAAAAGTTCCTGATTATAATTACAGTATGCTAATTATTAATATTAATTATATTAATAATTACTTTTTGATTTTTTCTAATCATTAATCTCAAAATTATTTTTTGTTTCTTATTAATTAATTATATTAATTGATTAAATAATTTTTATATTATATTTAAAAATTTATATATACATATATATTTAGTAATTAAAAATATACTTTT
>JAMLFT010000521.1:0-40827 GCA_026544285.1 Pachyrhizus erosus
CTAACATAATGTATATAGAATCATTAGTTATTTTATTTTATTTTATCATTTTTAAATTAAAATTTTCAACACGTTCGATAATATCTACAAAATATTTTAAAAATAAACATGTAAATCAAAGAATAATAATATAATAATAAAATATTTTCACTAATCCTAATTAATCATTTATTATTATTATTTTATGTTTTTTATTTATACATACATGAGAATTAAAAGTATATTGATTAGTTTATTTTTAATTATATTTTGACTTTTTGGGACTACTTTAATACATTTAAAATTATCATAGTGACCCTTTAAGTTTGGGAAGGAGGGGAGATTTTACATCCTTGAATGTTACTTTAAGTAACAAAGGATAATGAAAGTTTGAAAAAAAAATTTTAAATTTGATACAAATTACTCAAAACTTTTGGCATTTAATTGACTTTAGTGAGATTGGACAATCAACTTGTTCTGCACAACTCTGATGGTTTTTTTTGTTTTAGATTGCATGTGGAGTTTTCTACATTTGTTCTACTGCTTCCATGTTTGTAAGGTTGCAGTCTGATGGATTCTTCAATTGTTCTCTTGCAATGGATGGGATGTTCCACTGTGTAGTCCATGTGAGTTGAATTTCAAAGAAAATGACATGAAAACTTATATCAAATTCTCACTAATTATTGCTCAGCAATTATCAATCATATTTTATGTTGGATTCTAATATATTTTGAATTAGTGAAACTCCTTTACTTATTTTGGGATCAATAAAATTGTGTACAAAATTATGATTAAAATATAAAATTTTACTTGATTAATATATTTTAATATTATAATGATAAATTATAATATTTTATAATTTTAAATGATAATACGTATATTAATAATTAGAATTTATCATTATCTTTTATTGTTTTATTAGTTTTTTTATTAGAGTCCAAGGTTATCACTATTTTACATTAAAATAAAATATATTGAAATCTGTTATTATCTTAACTGATTGAAAATGTACTGTAATATTTTCACTTGTTATTATTCAAATCAATAATTTTATGTCTTTTTAATAATTATTAATCATATATAAATGATAATCAAAATATATTTATTATTTGTCTTTTAATTTTATTTGATATTTTTGTAATTATTTTAATGCATTTGAAATTATAAAATATGATCCTTAAAGTTTTAGAAGAATTTTTTTTACCAATGTAAAATGATACAATGCATCTATAAAATTAAAATAAAAAAGAAAGTAAAAATATATATACACATTGTTGCATCCATAAAAGGATATCAATTTTAAATACATAAAATAATAGTTATTAAATTTGTTGAATTTTTAATTATTTGAAAAAATACTTACCATAATCTATATAAATATTATACTTTATTAAGTATTTAATGATTAATAAATACTATTAAGAAAAAAATTAGAACCCCTAAAAATTTATGTTTTGATGTTACAAAATATTAATTGATTTTTAATTATTGTAAACAGATGATTAACATGTTTAATAATTTGTTTGATAGATCATTTGTCTATCATTTATTTTCATATAGCTCGTATTCTTCTAACTGTCTATTTCATTTGATTGTATGCAATTATTACATAAACATAAATATTTTTGTTGTGTAAAGAATGTTTCAAAGAATAAAGAAAATTATCAAAACATATTTAAGAATACTCATATTTTCAAAGTGACGTTCTAAATAGCGTATTGCTTAGAATAAAGAAATTAAGAACTTACATATGATATTTGATAGGAGACAATAAAAAAAGATAAATAGTTATGTTATCAGCAAAATAGATGATTAGTTGATGAAAAGTAATTAATACGAGATTAATTATTGATTTAAACGTCTCATTTATAGATAATGATAAAAGATAGAAGAAGAATTTGAACATAAAACAAGTTATATGCTTTGAGAAAAATCTTCTTGTGATTTTCTTTTTTTGACAATCTTGTAAATTATCTTTTTCAAAACAAATTCTCAAATACTTATCAAATATGAGAGATAGACTTCTTACCATTAATCATATTTATCTAATATAAACGTAGAGAGTCACCCGATTTCATATTTATATTAAAACATGTGAGGTTAAGACAAAAGTGACTTATAAAATAATATTATTTGTAATAGTTTGAAAAGATTAAAAAATATTACTTAGTGTAAAACAAAAATTATTTAACATAAAAATACTTATATATTTTCTTATAGAATGAAACTTGGTGATTTATCAAGAACTAGATGTTCCCTTAACACATCAATGTTTTAAGAAATAGATATTGTATCATCTTATTATTTATTTTTTAATTATAGTAACATTATTTGTAAAAAAACAAATATTTATTATTTTATTTTATTTTATTTTATTTCATTTTATTTCTTTTCTCATTATATAAATAAAATGTCAATTTTATATATTTTTCGTAACATTTAATATTAGAATAATATTAAACCTTTTCTATTAGCTAATTAGCGTTAGTTGTTAACATAGAAGAGAAAAAGTTTGTGTAGAGTAGACAATAAATTGTTCGGTTCATGAATCATTTATTCAACATGCACATTATAGAGATTTTGTATCTATTATAAATAACTAAATTAAAGATGATAAATTTGTTTTTTTAATATGATAAGGATATATTTATAACAATATAATAGGAGTAAACAATATAAGTAATTGTCAAGTTCTTACTTAATCAATATAAATATTAAACTCAACAAACGCAATTGTTATATTTAATAAAAGTAGTTTATAAATTAGTTAATTAAATTAAAAATATTTGATAAATTAGTTAATAAATGTAAAATAATATAAAAAGATATAATTAATTATTTGAATAAAAAATGAAAAAATATTAAATAAATTAATAAAGATAAAAATAAAAAAGTAATTATTTTTATAAACTACTTAAAATAATTTATAAAAATAAAGTAAACTTATATCTCGAACAACATTAAATTCACAACGCGTAAACCCTAAACACCCAAAAGCAAGCAAATGAACTATTATTGGAATATTGTCCAAATAAAGCATCCTCATCTGAATTTAGTTATTTTCTAGAGTAAATATTAACGCATCAATTCTTTAAGAAAGGATCGTTTTATAACCTTAATAATATATTATTTCTATATATTTTGTGATCAATATTATTTCTATATATAAATATAATATTAATTGATTATGAGAAACTTTCATAAACTATCTCATTGTTTGTTCACATATAATTAAAGAAACAAAAATAAATATAAAACAATATATATAGTTTTTTAAAGAAACAAAATAATTTTCTCTATATAACATAATTAAGATAATAATTAATAATTATTAATAATTAAGGTAATAAAAAAATAACATAATTAAAAGAATAATTTGAATGGAAATAATAAAAAATTAAAACAAATGTTAAAAATTAAACTCACATATACAATTTAATTGAAAAAATGTATAGATAGATACAACAAAATACATGATAAATTACAATACTATAAGAATTTAAGTTAAAAATAATGAATACAATAATTGGAACAAGAATAATAATATATCAAAATAAATGTTAAATTTTAAACTTAAATACACAATAAATGAAAAAAATATAACATATTATGTTATAGAAAAATAGGTTAAAATAAATGTTAAGATTCAAATTTAAATACATGATACATAGAAAGAATAAATATAAATATATAATTAATTATGTGCAAATTACAACATCTCAATCCTTGATTGTAGAAGATAAATTGACTATTTTTTTCCAAAATTAGTGTAACTAGGAAGTTGGTCATAGAACTAGACTTAATTGCTTAAATAATAATTTACCTATCAAATTATCTTTATTTTGAGTAGGAATAGAAAAAGTAGATTCAATATATAGAAGAAAAAAACTATGAAAAAAATTGCATTCAATTACATAAGAGTTTTTCATCTAAACCTTTTTACTTTGATTAATATAAAGATAAAGATGTTTGTGGGTGAAATAAGGAAAAAATAGTAGTTAAGATTCTTAAAATTGAGGCAATAGAGAATAATATACTTTTAGGAGAAGAAAATAAGAAGAGAAAAATAAAATAAACTTTTTCACAAGCTAAAATTAGTTTATACGTAAGTTAAATATTATTTTTTAGAGAAGTTATGCAAGAGTGCTTACAAAATAATACATGCACAAGCTAATTTTAACTTGTGGAGAAGATCATTTTATTTTTTCTCCTTTTTTTTTTCTTATAAGTACTTCTAAATAAATTTATCCAAACAAGCCAAAATCCAACTTTAAAGAGGAAATTTTTTAAGTTCATAGTAGGAAAAAATCTTCATTGTTTGTATGGTAGCAAAATAGGAAGAGAAGAGCGAAGAAGGAGCATGAAGAACCACATTTTCCCTCTTGAGTTGATAAAGGGAATGTTATTGAGATTGCTAGTGAAATTTGTCTTATGTTTTTCGTGACTTTCTCTCATTTTTGAACCCTAACTTGGTATTTTCCATTACAACTTAGTCGCCTCACTCACCCATCGACTTCTTCTCAAACCAAATCATGTTTATGCTCAATGTAATCCACCAATGTTCACAATAAATGAATATGATAAATCCCTATTTAGATATAATTATTAACAAGGTTCATCACAAGACTAGTGACGTATACAATACTTGAATTCTCAATGTAGATGCTACATAATTAGTTCTCATCATTTGCTTAATTATTATACTTTAATTGCTTAATTTTATTGAAAAAGGTGTTATTTTGGTGCAATCAAGATAGAGTTTGAAGAGAATTGAAAAGATATTAAAAAGACCAAAAATGAGTTTTGGAGTACAGAGCACGACTTCACTTAATTTTATGCATGATCGTATTTTGACATAAGACTTTCACTTAAAAAAAACACACACTACTTCTTGATGTATATTAGAGCAAGTTTTGCTTCAAAAATGAAGCACAATCGTGCATATCTCAAAACATGAGCATGCTTAAGCAATGTCTCATAATAGACAAAGTAACAAGATTTGAAGCAAATCATGCATACTCAACACAATTGAAGGCTTATAAATAAGATGAAAGCATATTCATTTTTTTTACAATTTTCTCTAAACGTGTGAGAATTACTAAAGGAGTAATTGGTTAAGGGAGAAAGCAAAGAACAATATGGAGACAACAATTTGAAAAACTTATTGTTTTTATTGTGTCTTTTACACCTTTTGTGTGATTTTACACTTTTAGTATCTATAACTAGCTAATTCTCTTACATTAGGATTGTAATGTAGGACATATTTGTGAATGCTAATTTTATTATTTTAATAAAATTTTAAGTTATTCACTCAGTAAAATAAATGTGTTATTCTTTATTTCATTTGGGACTAATCACTCCAAAACCTATTGATCGATGAATGGTGATCTAGTGATACTCACTCTAAAAACTTCTATGAACAACCTAGCAACAGGAACTCCTTATCAAATTAACTTTGTCAATTAACTTGTTACACTAAATCCTTTCCTTAATTTGGATCCTAAATGAACAATTGGGAGATAAAATAAGAAAGAAAGCTTTTAAAACATGACTTAATTTCATTAGTTAGTTTTGAGAGACAATATTAGTAGTTGAATGAATACTTAGGATTTATTTGGAATAAAAATTACGAAAACATAAGGATATGCATGAAATCACAATTCTAAGTCTTTTAATATGTTAAATCCTTCAGAATTTGCAATTGTTATTTTATGCAATTCATAATTTATACAATAAAAACCCTTCAATTGTGATATCTTAATATACATTAATTTAATTAATAGAAACCGCTACTAATTTCTAAGATATGATATTCAAAATTTATGTTCATTGTTACTATTGTGTAAGATATGCTTGTCCTTAAGCATAATTTTATGCATCAGAATATCAAATGTTACATATAGAGAGATAATCATTTTTTTTTTTTGGTTTTGAATATATATCCTTCTAAAATTGGAATCCATGTTTTCTCCCTCAAAACTTGTTCATAAGATTAAGACTAAGTTAATATTTTGTAAGAGGATCATGATAGTAAAGTCAAAGTTGGGTTATTATTGAATAAGACTCTTCATTGATTGGTTTTCTTTACAGATAAAAAAGGCTTATGATTTTCTCTTTGATTTGATACAAAAGGAGTTTATTTGAGGTTTCGTTGTTGGATCATTAACTTTGGAAAAATGTGAAGTTTATAGTTAAAGGGTAATGGGAGGATGTCTCAACTCGCATTGTTTGATCCAAGAATATGAAATGGCTAAAAGATGGGTGATGAAAGAGTATAAAGTGAAATTATCTTGGACTATGTTTGTTGTTTTATTGACTTATGATATTCCTTACAATCATTTTTCTCTTATATAAGTGGCCAAATATGGTAGAACCTTTTTTTTTATCAAATATTAGACAAGGATTAAAGAAACTTAATGACAGAGGATAGTTGCTTGAGGAACTCATATATGCTGTACATAAATGGTTATATTGTCTTAATTTCTTGTTTGATATGTATAGAAAGAGGCTACTTCCGATCCTCGATGTCATTGGAGAAACAAGTGAAAATGATCAATAGTAACAAACATGAAAAATCAGGGCATGTGTTGTTCTCCAATCCTTTTCATCATTATATTATTGTTCATCTTGCATTATGGAAAATGAAAACTACATGGAAAGATGAGGTTGGGTGATGGTGGATTAAATTAACCTTGCTTTGATAAAAAAAAAGTTGATGCTTTAGTTACTCATAAGCCATGGTAATTAATGGTGATTTAAGTGGAGAATTACATAAGAAAAATAGGTAATATTTAAAGTAAAACAATTAGGATTTCTCATGATATTTTATAATATAACATGTTATTGCAAAAATCTTAGCAAACTTCCAATTAATATTCTAATATTTGATTGTCTTTTTTGTAGGCCACAAAATATGCTAGAATGTATACCATTACATTGGTCTCACTTTCCTACAAATCGTAAAAAATATATATAGTTAGCTACCAATGATTATAGCACTTGGAAGAGAATAACATATATATTTATGATATTATTAATCTCATGTTTAAAGCTAGTATCTACAATAGTGCTAATTTTAGTAAAGTTAAAGTATCAACAAACTTTACATTTTAACTATGTTCAAAATAAGAGTTAGCAAATCCTAGTTAGTGTTCTACATGCTATTTAATGCCTTTATCTTTCTCTCTCTCTTATTATGCTTGTAGTTTGTTACTCTAAGGTTTTCTTACATAGTTTTCATATTTAAATTATACTTATGTGATTATTTTTCTCTGTTTTCCCAACTCCATAACCAATCTCTTCACCTTAATCTCACTAATTAATAACTCCATAATAAGGAGTTCCCCAACCACCCTTGGTATAGTGCATGGTATATTATCAAATTAGTATAGTGCATGAAAAACTTGTTATAATGCATACTTGAAAGATTGTGGTAATATTTTTTTAGTCTGTTTTACATTATCAAAAGAGGAACATGATAACACTAATTTTAATTGTGGCTTTTCTAAATTTAATAATTTTGTTAACTTTTAGTACATAAAACATAACTTGAGGTTTATTTCTTTAACATCAAAACTGAGTGAAAAAATTAAAAAGGGGAATTCAAATTCAATAACTTTTTTTATTCATACAAAATCTTCATATGAGAAACCAAGATTATAGTTAAAGTAATAGATTTAAAGTTGGCAAGTTATTTTCTCTTGAAAAAGAAATAAAAATGGAGAAATTTGATTATTTTTCTGGTGGGAAAAATTGGTAGGTTATTAATACTTCAATAAGGAATATCAGTATGTTGTATGTTTAGTTTCATGCACTTTAGGGTGTAGGAGTTTTGATTTAATGCATTAAGTTATTTGTTTAGTTTGCACTCTCTCGCAATAAATTGCTCTTTAAAATAGTATCATAATTATTACTAGAAGTTTTTAGTTGAAATAATGAGTGTGTGTCACCCCATTTGGTAAGTCTTCAAAGAAGTTTTCTTCTTAACTTAATGTGATTTTATTAATAAAACAAAATTTATGCTTCAACTTATTCACAATGACCAAAATTTAATAATTTCTCAAAAAGCACATACTACTAAAAAAAACAAAATTTGGTTAAATTTTGCTATAATCAAATTGAATTTAATCATTAAGTATCATTGTACTCCACGTGAATCATGTATCAAATTATTTTAGTGCATATCCATTGCTTGTTTGCATGATTTCTCTATTCATATGATAACTATATTACAATTTCCATGATAAGATTATTGTGGAAGTTCTTAGAGAATTATACATGGATAACTACCATTTAGTTAAGGAGAAGCATTCTTTGAAGAGGAAGTGGAGTGTGTGCTAGCACTGGTAGGTGGAAGGAATACTAAAGAAGTTGTTGTTGAGACCACAATGACAACATAATAAGACAAACTTACTATTACTTATTAATTTCACAAAGAACCCTTTGATCCTTTTCACATGTTTGTTCATTGAGAATTAAGAAAGACAACTACAACTTGAACTCCCTATGCTCACTTGTCTTCACTTCTTTCCTATATCTTGCCTTTAAACTCTCATATCTATCTAGACATTCTACAATAATTAATGCACCTAAACTTAAAAATGTAAATAAACATAACATGAGATAACTTTAGCCTTAAAATTTAGACAATTAAGTGTTAGTCGATTTAGTTGGCAGAGATATGAAATTAAACCCTTAATAAATAAGGCAAGTAGTGGGAATGCCCTTGAAATGAAGTGGCTACCCATAGAGAAATCCTATTTGAAACATGTGTCATGATAAACAGTGACAACCGTAATAGTAAAGGAAACTTCTTACCATGTTACAACTAACATCAAAATTAGTAGTATCAAATTTAATATTAAGAAACAATATAACAAGGAACCAAAACATTTTCTACTTTCTTCTCTTAGAAATTCTTCTCTATATGAACAAAGGCTATATTAGGTGATTTTATTTCCAAATAAACAATAAAGGTCTATATATCTTGTACAACATTGAAATGTGTTCATCTTATTTTTCTTTATCTTTTCTTTATTTCTTCTTATTGCTTTGATAAATAGAATCAAACACAATAAATATTTTTTAAGTAAAAATATAATTTTTTCACTTGAAATGTACTATTACAATATCATATTTCATATTATTTTTCTTTGTCTTTATTATCATTCTTATATATCTATTGATTTTTATTTAAAGTATTTTTATTATTCATTTGATTAATGACTCTTTTCCACTATATAAATGTATCAAAATAATGTCACCATCATCAAAACTTTTTTCACTCATTTCATTTTTAAATGTCATTAGTGTATAATATGTTAATGTAGTGTTCCTCAAACAAAACAATTTACTTATATATATTTTTTTCAAATTAATTACTAGATTCTCAAAGTCTAATGCTACAAATTTTGGTTTTTATGTCATAGGATTAAAGTAAAACTTAAAATTAGTAATATAAGAATAATAATGAACACAAAGAAAATTATTATTTATTAGAGATCAATTATCCACAAATAAAATAATTAAAAAAATTTGATTTTTATGTGAAAGTTAATCAATGATTAATTTTGAATTTAACTTTGACATAATGTCAAAATAAAGAATCTTGATAAATTAATGAATGTTCATCCTATTATTAATTAGAGATTCATTATCCATAAACAAAATAATTAAACTTTATATAAGTAGTTTGATATTTATTTACTTTAATTATATGATACAGACCGTATTTTCATCTTTTATAAAAATTAATTGTGATGATAAATTTTATATTTTGTATGTGACATTTCATGATGTATTACATATTTATCATTATTTAATGTTTTTATCTTTTTGCATTTGACAATAACATAGGTTGGTTTTATAAGCAAGTGAAGTGAGAAAAATCTAACTTTAATGAAGATATAAATGGAGAGATACATTAAGAAGAATTTGTACTCCATTTAAAAAAATTATTTCTCAGTTTTTATACTCTTTAAATTCTTATTGAAATTGTGTTTTATTTTATCCAAAGTTAAATATTTTCATATTTTTATTTTTAGAATTTTGACTTAAGATGTTATATGCATGTAATGGCTTGTTGTAGGTTTATTATATACATTAGAAAACTAAAGCTATTTTGATTGTATTAAACTTGTAAAAATATTTTCATTATCTCAATAAGATGTTATGAAATTATGCTAGTGTTTTTCTTCATGTATTTTGATAAGCGTCATTTATGTTTGTCTTTTGGGTGCATATTTTAACATTTGTCTTTTTTAAGTCACTATTGTGATCCTTTTTTTTATCATTTTTTCATTAAATATGTTTTTAATTCATGATAAATGATCAATTTTTTTGTTTTCCTTTATGTAATATTACTTAAATTTAAATATGTTTTTGATCCTTGATGAATGATCAAATTTTTATTTTTTGGTTTACATCTTTATAACTTTTTGGTCTCTAATAAAAAATTTATTTATTTTAGTTCCAAATTTGTTTAGATAGCACATTGCAAAGTGTTTAAATAAAAGCTTAAGGGAAAAAATGTTTAAAAAAACATTGGGCACTAAAACAAAAATTTGGTGATATACTAAAAACTAAAAACATATTTAAATTTGTCACTTGTAACAAGTTGTCCTAAAATCAAGCTAAACATGACTTAACAAAATGCAAGTCACTAGATGAATCAATCTTAATTTACATATACATCTTAGGTCAAATAACAAAATTATGGACTAATTTTTATTACAAACAATATAAATGATACATTGACAATGTCCATGAAGATTTGATGATTCTTTACTATTAAAGAAAGTTAGAATTTATCTAAACTGACAACTAGAAAATCCTTCTATTGTATTTAGTTTAGCATTCTTCTTCCCACATATGCAATAAACCAAAATTAAATCAATTATTTACATACAATCAACCTATTGTAAAATTAAGACTGTAATTAATATTATATTAATTTTTTTATTTCTTAGTAGTCAAGTAAATTTCATTTAAGTAGATGTTTAAATGTGTTTCATTATAAAAAATAAAATTTTACTCTAGTATTTAAATGTATTCATATCTCAATTAATGTAGTAAGCATTTTATTTGAGCGTGAATAGAATTTTTTTTTCTTGTATTAATCAATTATTTATGATTACAACATATAAATTGATACATAACTTTGATGATACAATGATGAGTCCTACGTAAATAAAGCTAGGTGAGCCTTGATTTGTAGATTGATTCATTTAACTTGCAATATGTGTAAGCTAAAATTTGACATTACCTACCCTATTTAATTGTAGGCTTATACAATTTAACTCATTTTGTCCACGAGTTAAACATGTTTGGTTTTTGAGTTTGAGGACCAACCTATTTAACCACCATTTCATATATATTTTAAAAAATAAATTAATTATTTATAAAAATAAAAAAATCATAAACTAATTATTTACAAAAAAAAAAAACAATAAGCTTAATGTGTTTGAGGTAATAAAAGTTGAATATTTAGTGTTTGACTATTATATATTGAGTGTTTGAAAATTTATTAATAGTTGAAATAGAGGACATTAAGTCTTTAATATTTTATTGGTTGTTTATATGATGAAAAATGTTTATAAAGGTTTTTCCATTATTTAATAGTTAAAAAATGTCATATTTTTAATTATTTTTTAATAATTTGTCTTATTTTTCATTTAAATTTTCTAGTTATTTTTTAAATTTCTAAAATATTTTTATTTAAGTTTATAATTTAGATTGCCAACTTATGAACTAATACGAGAAAGATGCAAAATTGCAAACCACCTACTTCATAAGCTTACTTATTTTGTGGTTCAACTTCATGGACTAATAGAAGATAGATGTAAATCATTTGTGAGATAGATATACTTTGTCATTTTTTTTTCATTTTATCTTAATTCATTTTCTTTATATATATATTTTATTTTTAATTAAATAATTAGTTATATTTTTTTTATATCATTTTATATTTATTAACCAACTTATTAACTAATTTTATCAAATATTTTTAATTCAATAAGATAACTTATAAATTTTTAACCTTTTAACTAACTTATTAATTTTTATTATCTTATTAACTTTATCTAAGTTATAAATTGATTTTATCAAACACATTTTAAGGAAACTAATTTCACTATAAACTTCTACATTTTTAATCTTAACATTTTTAATTTAAGAAGAATGACAATAACACATTTTCTAATACATTTGTTTAAATATAATTTTATAATTATTTAAAATTTATTTAAAATTATAAAATTAAAAAAAAATATTAAGAAAAAATAAAATTGAGTAAAATTTGTATTTTTAAATAAATGTAAAAGTATGTTTAAAAGAGGGCAACAAAGAATGTATTATCTTATTTAACAAAGGAATACATATTTATTACCTATCACCACATGCACCATAGTTAAATAGGAGGATAAAATTTATGTTTCCACTCTGTAAGTATATACATTTTTGGAAAAGATAGAGATAAAAGAAATAAGAAATACAGTAAAAAAATTAAAAAAATTGTAAAATAAGGTTACAAACGTGATACGAAAAATTACAATGCATAACAAAAACATAACACTTGTTTCTGTGATGAACGGTGGATGCTATTGCAACGTGTCCTAAAGTGTCTCATCATTCGTCCCCACCGTGTAAGCTTAACATCTCCAAGGCAAGCCAATCGGGGCACATCCGTAATCTTACATAACATACACGTCCTCTGTTCAACCGAACCCCCTCTTTCGGCCTATAAATTTCAAAGCGCTGTAATGGTTTGAAAATCGCATGCTAGAGAGAGAAACTAGAGAGAGAAAGAGTGAGAGAGATTGCTCTGAGTCCCAGAGACTATATTAGAGAGGGAGAGAGTGACTCTATGTGAGTGTGTGCCTGCGATGATGAGAATATCCAAAGAACGAAAGAAGAAAACGACATTCATGAATCTGCGCGACCCTCTCATTTCTTGAGCATTCTCTTCCCTGCGCTGCGTTTTGTTCCCACCCTTGTTGTTTCCGTTCCCGAAAGCATTTCGCGCGCGAGCCAGTGAGATGAGTCGTTTAGTGTTCAAACACGAGGTCTACGACGGCGACAAGCATATCGGCGAACTCGACGTGTCTCCGACGACGCCGTTTCACAACTTCCGCTTCCCGAACAACGAGATTCGCATCCACCACTTCAGCGCGAAGAGCGAGCGTTGCCCTCCGCTCTCGATCCTCCAAACCATTGCCGCATTCAACGTTCGCTGCAAGCTCGATTCCTCAGTCGCCGCAGAACAAAAGGAACTAATTGCCATCCACGCCAGTTGCTTCTACGAAATGAAGGTTAATCTCAAATTAATCAATTATTAAAGGAACTGAATAAGTGAAGCTTTTTATTATTTTCTTCAATTTTAGTTTTTCTGATAACGCGGTGTTTTTTAGACGGCGGTGGTGGTGGTAAACGACGAGGAGATTCACCTCGTTTCGATGCCGAGCAAGCGGAAGAAGTTCCCATGCTTCTGGTGCTTTGCGGTTCCCCTGGGACTCTACAACGCGTGTTTGGGGATGCTGAACCTGCGGTGTCTCGCGATTGTGTTCGATTTGGACGAGACTCTCATCGTGGCGAACACGATGAAGTCATTTGAGGATAGGATTGAGGCCTTGAGGGGGTGGCTTTCGCGCGAGACCGATCCGTTGCGTGTGCAGGGGATGTCTGCGGAGCTTAAAAGGTACCTGGAGGACCGTTTGTTGCTGAAACAGTATGCGGAGAGTGATTGTGTTGTTGATAACGGGAAGGTGTATAAGGTCCAGATGGAGGAGGTGCAGCCGCTGTCCGGTAGCCACGAGAAACTGGTTCGCCCGGTTGTCAGGATGCAGGAGAGGAATATTGTCCTCACTCGCATCAATCCTGAGGTTTGTGTTTATTGTTAATTGACTATGATTATCACTGTTGACTATGGTCTGTCAAGTGGAAAATATGTCTGTGTTTGGGTTTGATTGTTGCTGGTTAGTTTTTATGGTGTTTTGATGGATGATGAGTGGTGGGTGGAGATTACTCGGTGGGGATTTTAGGGTTTAAATTTGGGGTTTTGTGAATTAGGGAAATTTGCTGAGAGGTGGAGTTTGCGGTGTCCCATTATGGGATGTCCGATTATGGGATGTGTAGTGTGGGATGTGCCTGATTTATGAAAATTGTTGGATGGGATTGAAGGATCGGGTGATGTGGCTGTAATGACTTGGTTGTGACGGCTGTTGTAGCTGCATTACGCCTTGATTGTGGATTGCATTGGGCTGCTTCAGAGCACAACGCAACTGCAATTTCAAACCTTTTAAATGGTTAGGAAATAAGAATGTGTGACGATGAGGAGTGAAAGTGGAGCTGGGGAGAGTAGTTAATCTTCTGGAACAATTCTTTGTAAACCCCTCTTGTACTTGTTTCTGGGTCACACAATAACACTTTTGTGAGTGATGGGCAAAATGCACCCTTTGGCTTGGAGAAACTTTGGTTTAAACTGGTTTGTCTTTTCAGTTCATTCTTGCTTTTACTCAGATATAGGGAGTCACTTTTCAGCAGTGAAATGGCGGTGCCATGGCGTGGCGGATTTTTTGCCAACTGCAATGGGCAAAGGGAGGCCCGCTATGCTGGTGCCATAGGCCGCAATGTTGGGGTTATATGGCAGAATTTTGGCCTTCCATCATATTCTGCCATCTGCCATTGATAACACTGCTTTTCGGAGATTTGTATAAGAAGAGTAGAGTTTTACTCAGTAATTTTTGGCTGAATTAGGAATGTGTTATTACCAGCACAGGAGAGAGACGAAGAATGCCATATTATTGTATTTTATTGATATGTGATATATTCTGTTTTCTATCATAGTGTATTTTGGTTGATTGGGTCATTTAAAAGTTTTTATGGTTTAATATCTTGTGTTAATTTTCTCTTTTTTACAGTTTCAGCTTTTGCTTGTTTGTAAAGTTTGCCATCAGCTTCATATACCTTCAAATTATCTTTCAGTTGCAAAAATGTGTTTGAGTTAAACAACGTTGCTGAATGGCAAGGGGGCTACGGCATTAAGTCTTCATCTATTATTGATTAGATTGCCTGGTGGCTCCTGCTTCTTGCATATGCTTGTCCTTGTTTATGAATGTATATGCTATTAATTTACTTGGGCAGCTTTTTTGGTTTTCTTAATGGAACATTTTTATTTAGTTTTGCTGTAGTTTAGCATTCTTATTCATCTTCTTTCCATGTATCTAGAAAATACACAAAATACTGTGTAAAACTTGTCGATTTTTTCTATGAATAATGTGGTTAGTAATTACACCTAATTGGTGTAGTTGTGTTCAGAAGCCTTTTGATATGTAAGGATTTTGAGTCTTACTGTTTTTTTTTTTTCCACATAGATTCGTGATACTAGTGTATTAGTTAGATTACGACCTGCTTGGGAGGATTTAAGATGCTATTTAACTGCTAAAGGACGTAAGCGGTTTGAAGTATATGTTTGTACTATGGCTGAAAGGGATTATGCTTTGGAAATATGGAGGCTTCTTGACCCCGAGGCACATCTTATAGGTTCAAAGCAAATCCTTAATCGTGTGATTTGTGTCAAATCAGGTGTGGTTCCTTTTATTTCCTAATTATTTTAACCATCTTTGAATTACCTTTAACATGATACAGTTTTCCACACAATTTTGAAATGAAACTTATTTTGAAATCTTATCTACCTTATAAAAACAAAATTTTCCATGGCATCTTGTTGGTTATGTAACAAATATAAAGTGCACAAGTTTGTTTTTGAAGCTAATTTGCTCTATTATATCTTATTGCTTCTTTTAGTGGTAATTTCTTCTTGCTGTTATTCATTTCCTTATCGAATAATTTTCAGGCTCCCGAAAATCTTTACTAAATGTTTTCCAAGATGGTATGTGCCATCCCAAAATGGCAATGGTGATTGATGACCGGTCAAAGGTTTGGGAAGACAAGGATCAACCCAGGGTTCATGTTGTGCCTGCCTTCACTCCATATTATGCTCCTCAAGCAGAGGTGCAGGTTTATGTATTTTATTGCAAAAAAAATATATTTTTTCTAAATATTCATGAGACTTAAATATATTCTTTTCTTTATTAGACGGCCAATGCTGTCCCAGTCCTATGTGTGGCGAGGAATGTTGCATGTAATGTCAGAGGTTGTTTTTTCAAGTAAGTTATATAATCAAGTGTTTTATTGGCTCAAGTATTCTTCCCACTATGGCTTTAATTATTTTTCCATGTTCTCAGAGAGTTTGATGAAAGTTTGTTACAAAGAATTGCTGAAATCTTCTTTGAAGATGAGATTGGAATGTTACCTCACCCTCCGGATGTGAGCAACTACTTGATGTCTGAGGTATTAGATTGGAAGATGCGTGCTTCATAATTTATTGATGATAATTAGCAATCTGTAATGATGTGCTATCATTTTACTGTTGTAGATGCTTGTTTATCTGTTGCTCTAATATCACCATGTTCACTGGATGACAGGATGTGCCAAATGGTAATGTTAATGCCCCCATCAATGAAGGAATGAATGGTGCAGAAATTGATCGGAGGTTAAGCCAACCTGTAAGTTTCCTTGGTTTTCATTGTGTTACTTCTGGTCTCTGTTGTAGCAATGTGTTTTCAAACTTTCTAATAAATCTTTGCAGGGGCTTTCGTTTTGTCTTTGTGATGTGTTTTGACCTGTGGTTTTGTTTATGTGCATGGAACATTTGTAGATAGTACAATAATTTACATTTTTTAAAAATTGTGTTATTCTTTTCAGGATGATAAATTTTCTGTTGATTTAGTCACCCGACCCATTGCAAACAGTGTTGAATTCAAACATGAAACCTCTCAGTTAACTTCTGGTATTATTTCAAATGTCACTGGCCCTGGATCTTCAAGAACACTAATTCCTTCTCAGAGTATGGAACAGCTTATGCTATTAGGGTTTCTATATACTAGTTTTGAAAATGTGCTTTATTTTTATGGTATTTTTCCCAACCTTGTCTCAGAACCTGGTTTACTTGGACCTCCAGTCAAGCATGATGGCAACTCTGTTGATCGAGATTATGACATGAGAAAAGGAATTTTAAGCATGAGGCATGAACCTCCTCTGATATCAAGGCCACCTAATCAAGCATCACCATCTTTAATGCAGCCATTTGGTGGTGGGTTGGTAGAAGATGATTTAGCCAGCAAAACTCAGACAAATAATTGGCCTTCTGCATATGTTAAGGAATCTAATGTAATAAAGTCTGATAAGCATCAGGCTCAACAGAAACCATTTTCTAGTGTCATAGGCTCATCCCCCAATGTTGTATTCCCGCAAGCATCACAACTTAAGGCTGAAGAGGTTTGTCAATGAGCAATTTTTTTTTTGTTGCTTCCCATTTTTGAGAATGTTTGAAGTATTTTTTGGAGTACTGTAATTTCCTGTGTTGAAAATATTGCTTATATGCAGGCAACTTCTGTTTCTGATTTGCAGAGGCAGATTGCTCCATCTAAGTCTCAGCTATCATCAGGTAATGTTTATTTTCTTAATATATTCTGATTTAAAACCTTTGGATCTTATTTGATACTCTTATTAAGTATGATGAACTGTGTGGGTGTAAATGGAATAGTGGCCAGTTTGTTTTTGGCTACTATTAGGATTTTTCATGATTATTTAATGGGTTATATTGGTATTAGTATAGGTTATGTTTTTCCCTTTATAGGTTGATTTTAAGTCCATTTGAACTTAGTCTAATCTGTTAGTATATCACCTTTTGCGACTGACTTGCATAGTATTTCACCTTTTGCCCCACTTACTATTTTCGCCCTCTGCTTTCTGTGAATGGTGTCGGAGCAACATCCTTTATGCTCTGTTTTTGTGTTAATTAGTATACTCTGTTTTGATTCTTTGATTGAACTCATAAAAAGAAAACCAACTGTTAATAAATGCTTGCTTAACTGAATATTGCAGAATGATGTAACAAATTCACGGTGAAATATCCCTAAACAACAAAAAAGAAACGGATAAAACTGAAAGAAAATATTCCATTGCTTTCAAAGCTTATAACCCAAGCCAGAGGCCAAACATTCCTTCCATATTCTTTCTCTGTGATTCCCTTCCTTGCATTGCTATTCTAATAACCACCTTGTCTATGATATCTTTTGTTTCTTCACTGCATGTGTTACTGGCCTTTGTAATAAACAAGTGGATGGATGTTAGCATCACCCCTGCTGCTAGCACACACCCTGAGACATGGATTCATCAGATGCCTTTCTTTCTGTTTCAATAAAAATATTTTATACACTTAGGATTGGAGAGGGTTGAAGTTGTGCATTAGTGCATTTTTTTCTTTGGGGGTGTTTTCTTCTTTTTTTTGTACTTAAGATTAAGAACTTTGGGAATATTGTTTGAGTGTATATCCCGCTCAGTTGAAAATGTACATTTGTACTAGAGTACAAAGGATAAAAAACAGAGAGTGTACAGGTTGTTTCTCTGTGTCAAGAGGCTACAATAGAGAGAAGAGATACAAAACTTCCTTTTTCAATACAAAATAATATAGAACTACATATGCTAATTTAACACTCCCCTTCAAGCTGGAGTATGTAGATTGTATACTCCAAGTTTGAAACATATGATCTGGATCTGAGGCCCCCTCAAGAATTTAGTCAAAATATCAACATGTTGATTATTTCAGCTGACAAAATTAGTGCTAATCTCCTTGGACATCAACTTTTCTATGACAAAGTGGTAATAATTTTGTTCTTTCATGAAACACTGGATTGGAGACAATGTGAAAAGCTGCCTGATTGTCACAATATAGCCTCATTTGATGGACTTCACAAACTTAAACTTTTGAAGAAGTTGTTTGATTCACACTAATTCACAAGTGGCTGTGACCATAGCTTTATATGCTTCTGCACTGGACCAAACAACAATGTCTTGTTTCTTGCTTTTCCAAGAAATAATATTTGCCCCAATGGATACACAATATCTAGTGGTAGACCTCTTGTCTATGGGACTTCCTGCCCAATTAGCATCACTATTTTACATAGTGATTGGGGTATTTCCTTTATCTTCATATAACAATCCTTGTCCTGGAGCCTTTTTAATACATTTGAGAATGCGAATCTCAACATTTCAGTGATCAACATGAGAAGCTTGCATGAATTGACTAACAACATTAATTGCAAAAAAGATATTTGGTCTTGGTATTTGTGAGGTAAATGAGTTTTCCAACTAACCTTCTATATCTTTTTGAATATGAATATGGTTCACCTTAATTTGCCATTAATTTTTGATTCAGATCCATAAGATTAACAATGGGTTTGCAATTAGTCATGCTTGTTTCCTCCAAAATATCAATAACATACTTTCTTTGTGAGAAGAGAATGCCTTCCTTTGATTGAGCCACCTCAATACCAAGAAAATATTTAAGGCACCCAAGGTCTTCCATTTGAAAATGATTAGATAAATGCTTTCTCAACTGGGAGATTTTAGCATCATCATTTCTTGTGATCACTAAGTCATCTACATATACAACAAGATAGGCACACTTCCCAGGAGAGGTGTGACAATACAAATTAAATGATCTACTTCCTTATGTTTCAAGCCAAAACCTTGTACAATATGACTAAACTTTCTTAACCAGGCTCGAGGAGATTGTTTGAACCCATAAAAAGATTTATGTAATTTGCAAACTAAACTAGATTCCCCTTAAGCAACAAACCCTGGAGGTTGCTATATGTAGATCTCTTCTTCTAACTCACCATGAAGAAAAACATTTTTAATATCTAACTGATGGAGAGGTTAATGACGAAGGATAGCCATAATGAGGAAGAGTTGAATTGTAATGATTTTGGAAATAGGTGAGAAAGTATCACCAGAATCAAGATCATATGTGAGTGTATTCCTTGGCCACCAATCTAGCTTTGAGTAGATCAACAACATCACCATTAGGCTCAACTTTAATAGATACACCCATTTTCACCTAATTGTTTTCTTCCCTGGTGGAAGAGGGTCCAACTACCATGTACAACTATCTTCAAGAGCTTGCATTTCAACAATTTCCATCTAGGGTGATTAAGTGCTTCACAGACAACTTTAGGAATGGTAATAGAAGATACAAAAGAAATAAAGGAGAAATATGAAGGAGACAACCAATGATAATTCATAAAATTATACATAGGGTGAGAATTTCAAGTAGATTGAATACCTTTTTTAAGAGCAATAGGCCAAGTAGAGTCTTCATAAGTGGAATCCATAATAGGGTTAGCTGATGGTGAAGGACATGAATGAATTAGGTGATTCTTATTAACCATTAGAGCAACCCTTTTTGTCCTGCGTTGATACGTAATGAAAGGGGGTGAAGAAGGTGCAGTTGGGTTGGTTAAAGAGAAAGTTTGATTTTCTTCTTGTTGGTAAGACTTGTCAATAAGAGACAACAATGGATAAAAAAATGGGTCAGACAGGGCTTGTTGGACTAAATCGAAATCTTGCTTAGAAGAAGAAAAGAAGGGCGTTTCTTCAAAAAAAGGTAACATTAGTAGACATGTAGTATTGTCTAGTGTTTGAAGAATAACATCGATACCCTTTTTGAATATGAAAATATCCAAGGAAAACACATCTAATTGCTCTTGTAGAGCGCTTGTCCAACCTTGGAGATATATTATAGACAAAACAGGTACAACAAAAAATGTGAGGAGAAACATGATATAAGGGTTTATTTGGAAAAACAATTGAGTGAGGGATTTTATTTTCAAGAGATGAGGATGGCATCCTATGGATCAAAAACCATGTAGTGAGAATAAAATCACCCCAATGATTAATAGGAACATTTGCACCAAGCTACAAGTTACATGCAGTTTCAACTAATTGTCTATTTTTTCTTCTTGCTATACCATTTTTCTGTGGGGTATGAGGACAAATAGATTGATGTAGAATGCCCTGTGTGGTTAAAAAAAAAGAGATTCGAAGAAAAATATTCTTTGACATTGCTAGTCTTGAGAATTTTGATTATTTTTCCAAATTGATTCTTGATTTCATTGAAGAATGCCATAAAAATAGACAAAAGTTCTGATCTATCTTTCTTTAAATACACCCAAGTACATATAGAATATTCATCAATAAATATGACAAAATATATGAACCCAAAAAATGTGACACAACTTGGACCTCAAATATTTGAATGAATGGTGGAGAAAGATTAGTTACATCTTGTTCCAATTCTTTTTGGGAAAGAAGACCTAACATGTTTCCCTAACTGGCATGACTCACTTTAAGACTTGGGAGTTTGTTGAGACCAGGAACCATTTTCTTCAATTTTGACAAGCGTGGATAACCTAAGCGATCATGTGAGAGTATGGGTGATGGAGATGCAAAACAAGATACAGCGGAGTTGGTTTCAAGATAGTAAAGCCCTCTAGATTCATGTCCTTTGCCAATTAGTTGATCTATACCATGTTCTTGTATAACAAAAGAGTCGACATCAAATGTTACAAAACAATTTAATGACTTAGTTAATTGACTAAGAGAAATAAGATTGAAAGGGTAGTTTGGAACAAAGAGAACTGACTCCAAATTTAAAGAAGAGAGAGACTTGGCCAATTCCTTTGGAGGTGACCTTGGAACCATTTGCTAGAGTAATTAGATGGGGAAATTTTGGGGAAGACACAGGTGAATAAAGAACTATTACTAGAAATGTGATCATAGGCACTTGAATCAATTACCCATGGACCTTGACTGTCTGTTGATTGAGAAATACAAGTAGTTGAAATACTAGGGGCCAAAGACGATTGAGATTGACTATTGGATTTCAACCAAAGATACTCCTCACATTTATCATCAGAGAACTTAGGCTCCTGTTTTTTGAATTTGGAGACACGTGCTGCCTTGTCTGAAAATCCATTCAAAGAATAGCAAGTTTCTTGGATATGCCCCATTCTCTTACAATAAGTACACTTAGGACAATTATCTCTACCACCATGTCTTCCTTTTTTTTTGTGACTCTCTTCCTTGAGTAGTTCTTTCCACGGAAGTAGACCAAGATAAATAGTTCTTTCCATTAAGTTCTTCTAAGATAATGGTAGGTGTTCACATGGTTGAGGAAACAAGACCCACGGATGACATTTTTTTTTAAATATATCTACACTGGAGACTCTTGATAAATGGAGAGGATAACAATGAGCAGATGACCGTGACTGATGACAACAGATAGAATTGGAATGGAAGCTAGAGGTGACAGACATGGCGTGGTAACAGTGCTTGAAAACTGAAAAACCCAATAGCTACTACAAACTGATTATCTAAACAATAGCAAAATGAGGAGATGAAGGCTAAAACAGAACTAGAAGAGGCCAATGAACACAATTGTGGTGTTGCCATTGAATAGTGGTGCTGACACTGACAGACAGCGGCTCCAGCAACGGTGGCCCGCAACGGGCAATAACGGAAGTGCAGAGTGGGATCGACTTGCTCTAATACCAACTTAAGATTAAGAACTGCGGGAATATTGCTTGAGTGTATATCCCACTCAGCTGAACATGTACATTTATATATTAGACTATACTGGAGTACAAAGGACAAAAAACAGAGTGTATAGGCTGTCTGTGTCAGGAGGCTACAGCAGAGAGAAGAGACACAAAACAGCCTTTTTCAATACAAAATAATACAGAACTACATATACTAATTTAACAAGTGTTATGTGTTTTCTTCTGTTTCCTTTTTCTTTATTTTTCCGTTCATATTATCTTGTAGATTTTAATGTTGGTCTTGTTGAATTATCCAACCATTTTTCCTTCTAGTTAGAAGGGCTGGAAAATCCCACGTACTATGGACAAACTTGTTTGAATGTTCTCATTAGCATTTTGTTTTCATCACTGCCTATTATAATCACTGTTTTGTGTGTTGTATTCTTGACCAAACTTTTTGCAGAGGATGGGATATCTCAGAATCATGCATCTTCTAATAGCAAAGATTTTCAAAATGAAGCTGGAAAATTGAACTTCTTATCCCCTCTATCTATTCAAGTGCTGCAAGAAATTGGGAGGCGGTGTAACTCTAGGGTATGCATGGTTTCTGCACCTAACTGATCATTATTTTGTCTGTTTTTCCTGAAATGCATTTTCAAGTTTTCCCTATATAGGTTGAATTTAAGTCCATTTTAAGCACCAGCAAAGACTTGCAGTTTTCAGTGGAGGTCAGTGAAAGTTCTGTTTCTTGATAATTTTATCTTTTTTATTTTTATTTTTTATTATATGCCAATTGCATTACTCTTTGTTTATGTAGTATGAGGTGTGTTATATGCAGTAGTTGATTAGTGGTTTTAAACTTGAATTTTTGTTATACAATGAATTCATTATTCTTGGATCTGAAATAAGTTTTGGTTTAAATTTGGTCTTCTCTGTTCTCATTGATTCATAATCTGTGTAGTAAATTTGTGTTGTGCCTGGGTTTAGGTACTATTTACTGGTGAGAAAATAGGTGTTGGTATGGGTAGGACAAGGAAGGATGCTCAACAACAAGCTGCAGAGAATGCCCTTCGTAGCTTAGCAGGTAAACATCGATTGCTCGAGCCAATTCCAAAACTGTGTTCTGATTATATTGTTTTTTTAGTTTTTGTTCCATTGTAGTAGTAATGAAGACTAAGTTCTTCGAACATAGGTATATAGTCAGTCAATAATATAATACAGATTGATAGGTAAGATGTTGCTGCATTTAGTGCAAAATTATTGGTTATGTTTAGGGATATATATGGAGAATTTTCATTTTGGTTATGTAGATAGCATTGACTTGTTACCTAGTGATTTGTGACATTGTACCTACTGAAGTAGGTAGAACAAATAAGAGTGAGTTCGAATTGATGAATATCTGTTGGTATCCGACATTCAGCTACTTATTTACACCCTTAATCTTGGCTCCATGATTGGTCAAGATCACACATCTAGTAAACCTGATGTTCTTTCTAGTGTATGTTACAGAGAAATTATTGGCAAACATGGTTCAAGTGGTCAATATTCTCTTGTACTTATTTGTCTAGGCTTGAGGAAATGCATCTATGCATGCTACTGGTGGATGCTGGCTATGCCTATGATGGTTGTTGATTAACAAAGTTTGTTTATCTCATTGCTATAAATGACATTTTGACCATTTCTTAAATGGAACTATATTAACATATTAACTACAGAATGCATTTTTTGGTATATGGAATTACAGAGAAGTACGTGGCACATGTGGAGCCTCAGTGTAAAGCTGTGGATAGAGATTTTGACAAGCTTTCTCTTGGACGTGACAATGGTTTCTTGTGGGATGTGGCCAATCCGGAATCCAGTGAACTGCAAGCAGAAGATGGAGTGCCTAGAGAAAATGCTTCAGAGGTGGGGACTTTTTATGTTTTTGGTAGTTGATTTGACTTGTTTGTTTAAGGAAATAGGTGATGCTTGGATAAGGGGTATGTGGGCTAGAAATTCCAGATGAAAGTGGTTGAATAGAGAAATCACATTGTTTATGGAATTGTGTAGCATCAATGTGAAGGCTAAATCACTGAATGGGGAGTGAACTGGCTTCACGTCTGCTACTGCTGTCTTAGACAGGCTTCTTAAATTCCCTGCTTATAAGGTAATGGCTTGGTAGTCAGTCCCTGGTATCTACCCATTATCCAAGTACTCCCTTGTTATCATTTCAGCCATATATTGCTATTGCATGCTTCTAAATTATATTGTTGCTTTCCAGTTCAATTGGGAATACATGAAGGAATCAATTTTTTTCCTTGAGTTTATGTTGTGGGTTTATTTATTTTCATAACAGCGATCTAAGGGTTGATACATGGAATTTGTAGAGACTCAAATAATTGGTACTGCAGAATATTTAAAACTAAGTTGTTTTCAGGAGTTTTTATTTTGTGGTTTGCTGTCTATTCTACCTAGGGGAAAAAGTTGATCTACTAGGTGATCTTTAAATTGCCTGAATTGTCATGACGATGTAATTATTTGTATCAATTCCTATGATTTTCAGGCTTTGGATGCTCAGACTAGGTCAAGTACCCTTAATGCCGTTAATCAGCAAATGGACAAGCGTATCAGCTCCCCAAGGTAAGTTAAAATAGGATTTTATCTATGAGAATGAAAAGCATGAATTCTTCGTCCTAAACTCTCTCTTCTATTTATGTTACGCATTTCCTCTCAATATTCCTGTCTATGTTCTTCCTCCATTTATATATTTTCTTTATCACTGCTCTTCAATAATTTTTTTAGGATCTATATTTAAATTTGATGATTTTTATGCCTCAAGCTTGGTTTTAGGAACAAGTGAGTATTTCATATAATTTGTGTCTATGCTTAGTTTTCTTATTTGTTATTTCAGAATGCCTAATTCTATTCCCAGTAAACGATTGAAGGAATGAAAAAGTTGCAAGATAAACAAGATTTACCATTAGTGCAGCAACTAGAGAATTGGCCATTTGAATTCTTGGGACGGCATATTATCATTTTATACGCAAAAGGTTTTGATGTAATTTGCTAGTGTAATATCTCTGCCATAGCGATTGTAGATGTGCTGAGGCAATTTCCCTTGGCTAAATTCTGTTATAGAGAAGGGCATTTTTTTGTTTTGCCCTAATATTTTCCATAGTTTTAGGATGTTTATCTAGCCTCCTTTGCAATGTCATATTAGTTCGAATATTAATTACAAGAAAATCATTTCTCCTTTGTAATTAGTCTGCTTTTCTTAACGCTTTGGTGGTCTGCTTTGTTAGGTTAAGATATGATCATATAAAAGTGGCTTAAACTTGGGTGTCAATGTCAGACAAATTTCTTACGTATTAAACATGCCATACTGTTCATTAACAAAACTTGCCCAAAGCATGCATAGCTCGCTTGGTATTAGTCAATTACGACTGCAAGGAGTGCTTATTTTCTGGTCTAGACCATGAGTTAGTTTTGTTATAATCTTCAAGACTTAAATAAAACGGGGTTTAATTGTGTTTTGGGTCTTTTAAGTTTATGCTGTGATTTTGGTCTAGAGTTATTTTTTTTTAGTTCATTAAGTTTTTTTTAAATAAAATATATTTGATGTTTCTTTTAAATTTTTTCCATTTAAATTTTTTAATTATCATTTATTAGGTCTTTTATAGGGTTGTTTTTTGTTGAGTTTTGAAAATCTAAGAGTCAAATTTTAGTTGAATTTTAGTTTTTAAAAAATTGTTTTATGTTGAAGATGAATAAAATGATGCAACTAATGTGATATAAAAAATTAACACAAAAATAATTAAAAATAAGCAAATTAAGTTTGTTAAAAATGAATAAAAATAGTCAAAAATTGAAAAATATAATTTTTCACAATAAAAATATGTATTATAATTATAAAAATAATATAAAAATTGTATAATCATGATGATAATAATAATAATAATAGTAATATATAATGTTGATGTTTTTTATAATTTATGTTTATTTTTTATTAAATAAAAAATTACATATAAATAAATAATAATAATATTAAAAAAATTAATGTAGTGATAATGGTGGTAATGATAATAATAGTGACAATGAGAGGTGATGAGGGTGACAATGAGAGGTGGTAGTGACAAAGGCATCAACAAAAATGATAGTGATAATAATGATAGCAGTAATAATCTTGAGTGGTTGTACTGATAGGGACGATGACAAGAAGAAAGTTAATTGTTAAAAGTATTCAGTTTGTGTATTTTAAAATTAAAAATTAAATTTATAAAATGTTTTTTTAAATATTAAAATATTTTAAATTGAGTTAAAAATTATTTCGCTTTTATTTTTGTTAAATATATTTTGTTTTTGAAATTGTATTTAAAAATGAATAATAAATAATAAATTGTATTTGAGTTAAAATGAATCCTTAATTAAGTATATTTAGAATTTATGATTAATTTAGAATTTAATAATTTAAAAGTTTAGTAAATTCTAAAAATAATTAAAGGTTTTAGTTTAATGTATAACTAGGATTTGAAAATGGAAAAAAATTGAGATTCATAGTTTTATAATATTTGATTTGATGCTTTAGTTGAGTTTAAGTTTATGGATTAAATAATATTTAAGTTAATAAACGAAGAAAATTATCGATTTAATTTATGAATATAAAAAAGTGTGACATTTAGTTTTATTGTTAAGTTTTTATGAAATTATTTTGTCATCAAATTGTATTATTTAAGGATCAATTTGATATTTCAAGTTATAAAATTTAAGGATCAATTTTAAATTAAGTTGGACGATAGGATTAAAATATTACAATTTTTTTTTAGATTTAGAGACTAAATCAATAATTTTTTCTTTTAAGGAATAAATAATTAGCATATTGTTATTGGAGATCAAAATGATCATTTATCCTAAAAAGAGTTTAGGAGTTTTAAATAGAATAAATTTATAGAAATTAAACTGTATTAAGTTATAAAATTTAGGGTCCAATGTATTATTAAGTTGTACAACAAAACTAAAATGTCACTTTGTTTTTAGATTTAAAGACTAAATCCAATCAGTATATTCATTCTTTTAAAAATTAAATTTAGTACCTCATACTTTTAAAAATTAAAATGGTGATTTATTTAAAAGAATTAGAGAAGCTTTAAGCAAAATAAATTTTATAGAGATTAAATTAATTTTTTTTACTTTTGAAATAGAACGATTTAGTTTGTTTTAAAATATTTTAAAATTAAAATTGTACATAGTTTAAATTTAATAAGTAAAAGAATTAAATTTAAATCTAAACCTGATTTTCAATGACATGAAAATTTGGTTTTAATTTTGCTTGCGCAGTGTTGCTGAAAATAGATTTATTCTATGTTTGGGTTGATTTATTTTGTTAGAATTATTATTTTATAGCTTAAAATAGTTTTTGAAAAAAAAAGATTATCTTTTTTTATAACGCTAAAATGCAATTTTGGTTCTTCCATAATTATCAACTTGAATTTTAGACATCATATTTTTAAATAGAGATATTTAATTTTATAATTTTTTAAAATTAGTTATTTTAGTTTAACTTTTCAATTTAAAACAAAGACAATTAAGTTGTTAATAATGATTATGATGTAAGTGGTGTGACACTACAACATTTATCTTTTTTAATTTATATATTCACGAGTAGATAATTTAATTTAATATTCAATAAAAATAAAAAATAAAAAATGATTTTAAGTTACGTTGGATCATCTTGTAGCTAGTGCAAACCCAAATTTCTTAATCCTAACTCACTTTGTCCCCTAAGCTTCGTCTTCCCTAAAGGTTAATCATCTTCCCAAAGGTTCATTAACTTAGGTTCATTTACTGAAGATTCTATAAAGATTTTTTTTGAGCTACGAGACATGGGGATGCAAGATCAATGAATGGGAGAAGGGATAGGAACCAGTGCAGCTTCATATAGCTTTGAGTCTTGAGCTCAATGATGTCACAAGTTCTATCACTAAAACGTGGAGGCTCCATTGGTAATCTCATAGACAAAGGAAAGTCCAGGGATAAGTTTTATGGTTGTGGGTTATTTAGGTGTATATGAGCTTTAATATGAAATTTTGGTTGCAAGTTGATTGTGTAACATTCATCTGAAATTTTACATTTTTTTCTTTTGCCAGTAATAGGGAGAAAAGGTTGAGTTCTTTAAATGACATGATCCTAGTAAATGTTCATAAGAAGAGAATTATCATTGCATTGCTAAGGAAGGCAGGTGAATTAAAGAATTGAATATTAAGGAAAATGAATTAAAGACAAAGTTGAGTGAGACGAAGAAGATGAAGGGAATTTTTTTAGGGTTGGTTTTATTTTGTCCCGGGTCATTGTAATGATGTTGGTGTTTGTAGGCTTGCCAATATTTTGATGTAGTTGTTTTGAATTTAAGATTAGAATATAGTATATGTTTAGAAGCTAGGGTTGTTGTAACTATTTGGCCTGGTATGAATGGTTCTGTTAATGAAATATGGTTTGCTAATTTTGGTTTGTTCAAGTGAATTTAATTTGATTATATATATTTAATTGTGTTCCTTTACTTGTTTTGCATAACTCTGTTAAATCACCTTGTATAAATGGTTTTCAAGTTGAGGTTTTACATAAGATTGCTTGAATAGGCTAATGCAATATTAGTAAATTGAATCATTTTGAAAACCAATTTGGATCATAATAACTAAATAAGATTGTGTAATTAATGTAATCTGTTTTTTTTATTATTGTCATAGGTTTCAAAGTTGAGGGTTTAAAGTATATTGTCATATCAATTTACTAGTTTATTTTTGAAAATTAAAATTGTAATATTGTAATTGATTAAGGTTTTAAAGTTGGGATTTGTATCTGATTATTGTAACAAGTTTTAAAGTTAAGGTTGTATCTTACTTATACTACGATATCAATGTACTGGTCATTTTGAAAACCAATTTTGCAACCTATTACCATTTGAGTAGGCTTACATTTGTGTCTGGTTCAATGCTATGTTAAATTACCAAATTGATTTTAAAAATATATATAAACATGTAATGCAACCATTGACTTGATTTTAGCATTAAAAAATAATTTTAAAATTTTTAAATAAAAACTTGTTAATCTTAAGCAAGATTGAACCTTAATCAAAACCAGTAATTGAATAAACAAATAAAGCAACCTCAACATCACAAAAAAGTAGTATACCAACTAGAAATATAAACCTCATTCCAACCAATAAGTAATACCTGTACAGGAATGGTCTATTGGCATTTGAAATGAACCAAATCACCATTTCTATACATTCCTTTACAAAAGTCTTGGTAACAAAAAAAAAAAAAAAAGAACGTTTGAAATGTACCAAAACACCATTCTTATTCATTCCTTTACAAAATATTTTCAAACCCATTCCTAAAACAAAATATTCCCCTGATCCATTCCTGCAAAAATTGTTTCCCCTAAAATAAGTAGATATCTTCAAATCTTCAAACACAAAAAACCACTGATTGTTGCGTTTAAAGTGTTGGTGCTGTTGCAGTTAACTATTGACTTAATGGAGGTGCAACTGACTATTGACTTAACGAAGGTGCAATTGGTTGGCCACTTTGTGCATGTCTAAGTAACTGTTAAGTTTATGTAAATGCAGTTGATTCCTGAGTTAGTGCATGTACTGGCTGTTAAGCCAGTGCAAGAACACAACTTGATTTAACTGCAACATTCTTTGATTTTACTTATAGAAAAAAAAATTGAAAAAATTAAAAAGAATAGATATACAAAACTTAGTAACATTACACCAAATCTATTGTACCAGAACAAAAAAGCACATAATTATACAAAAAATATATTTCACTCTTTGTTTGCAGGTCCTTCTTCCTTTTCAAATTTAGTCACAACAACCAAAACTTTTCAACTTTCCAAGTTCAATAACCCAATGCAAGAACGAGTAATTAAAGGTCAATTACCTTATTTCCACCCTAGGCTATCTCCTTATCCACAGTTGTTATTATGTCCTATTTGTCCATAATTTTTGTAAATGTTGGTGGTGACTGTCTAAATAATTTGTAGTTACTCTTAGACTCATCATAACCTTGTTCCTCATTTTCTTTGGCCTTCTAGGTGCTCTCCTCATAACATATGTATATCTTAACAATCCATTTTTCTATTGCAACAACAGCTGGGCCTTATGTCTTCATATGAGGTGTATGTCTTAACAATGATATGAACTTTGTAGCCAGCCATTCTACTGTAGCTATCTATTTCTGGCAGTTCTACGCATGCATGCTCATCAAAAGTTACAACTTGCGTCAATACTGACTTCATTTAGATTTACTATCTCTTAAGTGGAATAAGCATCCTTTCATATATTTGAGAACCATTATTTTTGCATCATTTTTCCTAAAAAACACATTTTTCTTATTCATCATAGTAAATGTTTTAACTGCCTTTTTGTTTTTTTTTTTTACCATTTCTTTATTATTGAACATTAACCCATCTCAAACTTGACATTAGCCTAATTTTCAGGCATTGTAAATCCTAGGAATTTGATCCTCTCATCCACCTTATCCTCACTACCAGGTGAGGTTTCTAGATCATCAAATTCACCATCCCCATCTTCAAAAATAAGTTGTTTCTTTTTCTTTATTTCTAGAATATCTAGCTGCTCTACCATTACCACTGCAAGTCATATCTTATTTATTAGTGCCATGTGCAAGCAGAGGAACTATTTTAGCAAATGTCTTTGAGGATAACACACTTCTCTAATCCCAATTTTCTTCAATATCATTGTCATCCATTCAAGTATCCCCACTGTCTACATCTTCTTCACCAACATATTCACCATCCACTTCACCATGCATTTCAGCCTCACCTTGGACCTCACATTCAGCTTAGACCTTACCCTTATCTTGAACCTCACCTTCACCATGTTTTTCACCCAACCTCATTAATTGCAATAACTTCAACATCTTCTATTTCATTCAACTTTTTTTCTCTCCCTTTGGATATCTTTTCATTGAATACTGGAGTATAAATAAGATGCTCCACAAAGACATCAACTACTTCGTACCCCTTGGCATCTTTAATATATTTTAGAACATTGCATCACAACTTAGGGGCCCCAAACCTCGATTAAGTACTAGTTTTAAATGTTGGTACTACAGGCATTTAAAATCTACATAACTTTAGATGTCAATGTATGACATTTCATCTACATCCCACCCTACTACAAAATGCATGGTTTGTAAATAAAGATTCCTTTGTGGTGGATCCTTAATCTGACTTTCTACATTTCTACTGACCTAAAGTTAAATAACATAACCATCGCAACCAAAACAAATTCCATTAATTAACATAACAAACAAGTAACACACTAAATTACACAACTACCAAAATAGTAACTTAGTAAGTGCCTTAACACTCTAAAATAGTAAGATACTAAATAACACAACAATATGTTTTCAACTCCTATACAATTGATATCACATAATAACAGAAAGAACCACACCGTGTACATGTCAATACTTGAGTTCCTAATACAAACAAGGCCTTAAACTACACCTACAAATTAAACAATTAAAAAACACCCAAATTCTAATTGAAATAGGGCATACAGGGATGGATAATAAACTTCCCTTTACAATTAATAAACATTTCATGCATTGTTTACAAAATTTCAAAAATAGCATGCATTAAACCCAACACAAAACCCAAACATATTCGAAATTAACAAAAAAATTGGGACACTTGGACCATTGCCATGGAAGGGCACTAACATTGGACAACATGTGAATAAAAATTTCCCCATAACCTTTATTATTAAAATACCCTAACCGTTTGGACCACATGCAATAAAAGATGTCAGGAATCTTACCTGGACCATTAAATTCGTTCTTGGTTTTTGTTTCCTTTCGATGCTGTGTGACATTCATCTCCACTGAAACGAAATTCCCCATCAATCATCGCTCATGTTTTTTTATGTCAACTCATGGGTGTGACAAATAGAGGGTGACACACATTCGTTATGCCTCACGTGTCTCTCTCAAAGAAAAGGGAAATAAAAATTAGAAATTTTTGGATTTTAAGGTTCGGAAATCTAAACCCCATTTCCTAAAGCTCGCATCTCTAAGAATAATGCTTCCTAAAAGTATTTCATAAGCTCATCTTGGCCCTTTGTTAAGGGCTACTTGTCCGCAGCCAATCACAATGCTAAATGGTTATTACCGGATGGTCAATGTATTAATTTTTGGTGTATTTTGCATCAGTTATGGAAGAAATTTCCCTTACTCATCCAGGATAAAGAAAATTACTATCCTACTTTCTCTAAAAGCCTATAAGCTAGTTCGGAGCAATACAAATTCTAGAGCTTTAAACTTTAAAGACGCGTTCAATTTCTTATACCCAACTAACAATACCAATCTTTTGTTTAAAGCTCTTTGGTATAGAGCCACCCTCCTTGCTCTCTTTAATTTCTTGGAGACTTCTGCATGATAAATTGCCTATTGATGATGACCTCCATAAGTGGGGATGCACCATGGTCTCCATGTGTAGCATGTGTGGCATGGCTTCAGAAATATCCTCTCATAATTTCCTTTCATGCCCCTTTTCACTTCTTTTATGGGGCTGGTTGGGTTCCATTCTCAATTGCCACACTGATACTTCCTCCTTCCACTCGGTCATAGATGTTTATAATAGAACTTGGAGTTCTCAGATTAAGGATGTCGTCCTTGTAGCTGTCCTAAATGTTTGCAACTCAATTTGATTTTGTAGAAACAAACTATGTTTTGAGAATAAGAATATTCCCCAAACTCAAGGTAAATTAATCACATCAAAGCTAAAGTGGCTGTGACAGGTTTCCTATCCAAAGGTAACATCTCTTCCTCAATGGAGTAGTTCTTAATTCTACAATAGTTTGCTATCATTGGCCATGCTAGTCTAGCTCATTTTATTACAGAAGTCTCTCAATTACCCTCCGTTTTGCAACTAGGTTAAATGCAACACAGATGGAGCTTTTAAGGCAACCCCCAATAAACAGCTTGTGGTGGTATCTTTAGGGGCTTCAGCGGAGCTTCTCTGGGCTGTTTTGCAGGGAACTTAGGGAGCTCATTCTCCCTTAATGACGAGTTTATTGAAGCCATGTATGCTATTGAGGTAGCATACTCTAAAGGGTGGAAAAATCTTTGGTTAGGACATGGCCCTTTGCTTGTGGTGTTCACTTTTTCTTCTCATGAGTGCATATCTTGTTGGAATGTCTGTCATTATTATGAAGTCTTGGCATGTCTCTTTTGTGCATAGAAAAGTTAAAACTTTTAAAGAACTAATTTTTTTAGAGGTTCAAATTAACATTTATTTCAAAATTATTAATGTAATTTGTTCTCAATAAATTTTTAACCAAAAAAATTTCATTTTTTTTATGAAAATATCTTTTGCGATCTTACTAATTTTTGTTTAGCTTGTTTCTTGGCTTTATTTTGAAGTCAATTAATTTTTAACCTAATCGACCAAAAAAGTATACTTAAGTGGACAAGTCCTATTGAGTTAAAGTAACAAATAACAAGAGTGGGGAAAATGAAATGCTAAGGTGGGAGAAATGGGTTAAAAATCTCTTTTTTGCATTTTTTTTCTTCTCTAACATTGACGGATTTGAAAGGAAGAAAATTTATTTATAAATTTTGAAATGTACTAGTAAAATTATTCTAAGATTATATTTAATGTATTCTCCTTTCTATTAACATTTATAAAAATATAATAGTATATCAATTTATAATATATAAAATTAAAAATCAATATTTTTATAATAGGACTAATCATTGACACAATTAAAATAATGAATCACTGAATTATTGATAGAATCCATGAATTACTAATTGCATCATATGAATTGATTATTATACTAAAAATATTTAAATGTTTGTTTGTGTATTATTTTTCACATTTATTTGTTAAGTAATTGTAGGAGCTTAGTGTAGTTCAACACATAAAAGACTTGTAAGACGGGTTCAATTCCTTAGTGGTAACACTAATCCAACATGTACAACAGCAACTCGATTTGATTTATATGTTTGATTTTCAGTTTGACCAATCATATTGTAACATTTTAAAAATTCTCAATCTGTGAAAAATTGATTACTTTTAATTCCGCTTAGTAGAAATAAAATTTAATTTTTATTCTCTGCCATCTATACAAAATTTGTTTTTAAAATCTCATTGTTATCTTTGTACATATAAAAAGTTGTTTTCAAAACTTTCTATACTATAAAATCTTATTTTTTTTTAATTTTTTTCTAAATAGTATTGTATGATTCTAAAATTTTAAAGCTCTCATATTTGGATTAACCAATGGAGAAGCAATTTTTTAAAATTTTTTTTACTACCTATTTAAATATTTGAAATGACTTAATTATCTATGTCTAATTTGATTGTTTTAAGGACAAAAGTGTTCAAGTTTTTCTAATGGGCCATATGGCCATAACTATTTTAAAAGAGGAAGACCGAAACACCCATACTCAAAACACTTTCACTCAAATTTTGCTACTTCCTCGCTAAGCTAAGATGAAGAAGATATTAATAAACTTTTCTATTATTATTTTTGTATCATGCATGAATATATATGTAAGCACAAGTATCGCAGTTGTTTCCTCGTCCTAATTGGAAACCCACTAGTCCACATGGGTCCACTACTGACCATGAATTTGTAGTACCTTTCTTTTGTACTTGTTTTCACAGATCAGATACGTGTGTGTTCTTTCATCACTTCATGCCATAGCTCTCTTGTTTAGAACATTAAATTCCTCGCAGTGTCACACAGTATACACAAGTTACCGTAGTATACAACAATATCATCTTTAGGAGGTAATAGGTATCTAAGATCAGCAGAACCACACACATCACATCACACTACTCATGATATAAGTTTCAATAATTTTCAGTGAAATTTACATCAATGCAATCCAAGTTATAAACTGTTACGAACTGATTGTATTATATGGGACTTGAGTCCCATATTGGACATATAAGATTCAAGTGCGAGGTTTATATTATAAGGCCTTAGGCTCTCAAACGATGATGATGACTAACTTCCATTGAATATCATTTTGCAAGATTGCCAAATCATTGAGGATTTGATATCTCTTCCATTGCTGTGATTGGATTTATCATTTTGCAAGACTGTTGAGTTTTGCATTAATCTCTAGGGGTATGATGTCATTTGATTCTTGTTCCTTATTGAGCTGAAAATTTCATCCTCAGCATAAGGATAAGAACAGAATAGAGAATAAGAGATTAACACTAGCATCAACTATTTTGCAGATGCATTGCTTTTAAAGAATGTGTACATATATCTCCTATCAAAGTGGTAAAACTACTCATCCCTGATAAAAACCTTAGATTATATAAATTTATAGTGAAATACGCATCAGCTGCTTATAGTCAATGGTAAATAATTTGAGTGTTTGTAACTTGTACTGTAACCCAAATTTAATGGCAAACTCTGAAGAAGTTTAACTGTTTTCTTTAATGGACAACATGCCATAGTTGCACAGTTGCGTACTTTATTGTTAGGCTTAGAGCACTGAATTATTGAATATTCGGATTAAATTGGAAACAACGTTTTTCCAGACCTTTTTGACCATCGGAGTTATTTTATATTCGAAATAAACTGATGAGCCATAGATAGGAAAAAACTCATTTCATTCATGACATGTATGACCAAACAATAGAAGTAATAACACATTTATTTTTACTAATAAATAAGTAGTTAAATACTACCAGCCAAATGGAAATGCCGAGCTCAAAATAACTTGAGCATTAATTGTAGTAGATCATACTTTATGTTTAAGGAAACAACACTAGGAAATTTGGGTTCAGCGTGTGCTTTTCATCAGTTCGGTAGCATTGGATTCCAACATCTCTTTAGGATTACCCATGTTCTCAGCAAAAATTGGCATTTCTGACTCCTCCATCTGAGATTCCTTATTTGGTTTAGCAATTTGATCTTCCTCTTTTGTATTTGGAAGTTCATCATCATCTGTTACTTTCTGATATTTATCATTGTTCCAATCCTCACAAACAGTGATTCTATTCATTGCTTCCCAAGTGTGAAGATTTCTATCTGGCCCTGGCTGCCAAACAATGTCACCTTCTGTATTCTTCAGAATGATCTTGAATTGGAATTTTCCAGTAGGTACACCCTGATTGTATAAAATATGGCAACACTCATCAAGTTTTTCATCACACAACATTTTTCATATTTTGAAAAGATAACAAATAACAATAATAATACTCACCATCTCTGCAGTCCACACGTGCCCTTCTGACCAGGTCATCGGTATGGCATTTTCTGGATTCCATGAACCAAAAATAGGATCATCGCCAACTACTAGAAATTGTTCCCCATAATTACAATGGCGTTGTAACTGAAATTTCACATTAATAATCTTTGATTCCTCTGCACAACAGAAATTGACATTTTTAGAGTTTTTATAGCTATAGAATATATATTCAGTAGAAAGATCCTATAAGGTGTTAGACTTATAACTCACTTGGTTCTTCTTGAGCTTCAATGATCAAATTGTCCAAGTCCACCTGCATCATGTTACGCAAACTAAGATCAAATTTCATCGAATTAATATACCAACACTCATAGCCACTAACTTCATTTAATGCAATATAGCAATCATATATGAGATAACCATTTCATGATTGCATAACAAGTTTCTCCAAATAAATTAAAAAAAAAAAAAAAAAAAACCGGTTAGTTTGATTTGATTCTGTATCCTCGAAAATTCTAAAAGGTACTGGAGAATTATAGCATAACAACCAAAACCACATTAAATGCCAAAACCAGTAAATATCTATCATTAAAAAAAATGGGAAGAAAGACAAAAGAAAGGACCATAGTTTTGGATGACACAGCATGAAGTGGGAAAAGGCCCTTATTTTGAACAAGTTTGGGGAACCGCAAGTTGTAGCTTTTTTTGTCATTCTGAGACAAGGAAAATTTGGGTGTGTTGGAAGCATGAGGAGCCCATTTAGGAACATGAGTTCCTAGCATGTCAACAACGGCCTTGGAGCAAGAGGTGTTGAGGGCCATCACTTGATCAGAAAGAAACAACTGTTTATTTACTTTTGTAGTAAGATTTTATTGGCAAATTAAGCTGTGTGTTATTGCAAGTATAAGTGGGGTTCTTTTTATAGTGGTGAGGCCATAGGAGTTTATGGTACTAGAACCATGGTAAAAATAGAACACGGATCAAAGTGCACGTGGCCATTTTCCTTGTTTTTTTTATCCCACGTGAGAATCTCAACTAACTAATTTTGGTTTGTCTGTATGAGTGGCTACAAAAATCTCTTGGAGTTTTTGTCTTAGAAACTCTATACTGCTTGACCTTTGCTACGTGGATGGTTGTATATGGGTATTTTTAAGACATGAAAACCCTCGAAGATCTACGGTGAACTTTGAATTGACAAAATATGGTAAACGTGTTTTTTTTTTTTCTTATTAGACAAAGCAACGTAGTTATTGTGGCAGGTTTTTTCTTTCTTTCTTTTTTTAGATAATTTTTTGTTGCTTTGACAAATCTATTCCTGTGCTATAAATCAGAAGCTCTAATATGCATAATCAGGTGTTCATTTTTTTTAATTAGAAAAATTTTACTACTTTTTTTTATCTCTTTTTAGGAGGTGTATTTCACTCATTATTTTTACAATTGACAAAAGAATAACACTTTTAATCTTCTCTAAGTATTTGACTAGAAATTGAGATTGAGCAGGTTTATAAATAAATATATTTGACATAACTTAGATATTAATAATAATATTTTTTTTTAAAATGTTACTTTAAATTATAGAATTAAATAATTATGAAATAAAAAAGGTAAGATCTTTTATATGTAAAAAAGCATATATTTGTAAAAATTTAGAGACAAAATGGTTAAGTTATCGTGGATGAGGTGATGGTAAATACAATTAATTTATATTGTAAAAATTAAAGTATAATTTAGAAATTAATTTGATGGTTAAGAGAATATTTAAAAAATTATAATATCCTATCTTTTAATGTGATTTGTAATTATAATTGCCCTTTTTAAATGTTAGATGGATGTTATAATATTTACAAATAGTAAAATTTAAAATTAATTTTAAATTAATAAATCATTTATTATCAAATAGTAATAATAAAATTATGCATTTTTTAAAGAAGGAAGGAGGCTAGAGATTAGTGCTTAAAAAATAATATTATGACAATTTGATTAAAATAATTTTATTGAAATAGTAACTATAAAAAATGCATTTTAGTACTCATTTTATTTAAATACTATTTATCATTTATTTTAAATATTAAAATTAAGTACGAGTATAACTATTTTTTTTATAAAAAATAATAAAATTAGTTTAAATAGGAAAAGAAAAACAATAATAAGATAACTAATATCCAGTAATATAAAACTTCTTATTACATATAAAACTTTTTTACATATTTTAAATGTGTAAAAAATAATAAAACTTCTTATTTTCTCAACCCAATGATGGAGGTGATTGTAATTATCTCTGTGGCTTCTTTTTAGATGTTGATTATTTTTTCAAATTATGATGTTGTGTTTTTTCAAAAGATTCATTTTCATATGTTCTTTTTGAAAATTAACAAATAAGGAAATGAAAGATATGTAATATAATGCTCCATAATACTTATATAATTTTAGAAAGTAATAAAAATTGGTGAAGCATAGAATTATTATTTAAAAAATGTATATAATTAATTTATGGAAAAAAAATTAAAAAGATAATTTCTTTACTCTTTGAATAGAAATTCCAATCTTATTAGTTTTGTTGGTCTATAAATGACAAGTACATCTTAACGTCCAAGTACATAATGTGTATCAATACTTTTTGAAATAAAATATGAGATATAACAATTATTTGATTTTTATGTTAAAATGATATTATTTTAATATAGTTTTGTGTAAAACTATTTTTATACCCACTAAGATAGCTCTATCATAAACTCTGTGATAGAGTTATGAAAGAATCCATCACAAAGTATGGTGCTAATGGATGAGTAATTGAATTTGTTGACAACAACGTAAGTAAAAATCACTTTTTTAGTGTTTCTTTAAATGGTTTATAGGTATCACTTGCTAGGACTATTTTTAAATTTATCATGTTGTGTAAAAACATTGCATAACTTAACTATTAGAAATTTAAGAAACTATTCACCACAATCTATCTTAAGGTCTTGAAGAAATTGATATTTCATTTTGATTTGTTGGAGAAATTAATATTACATAGGTATTTCATACTTAGGTGTATTTTAAAATTTTAAATTGAAAATTTATTTCAAATTTAATAATTTGTTTAAATATATGGTATCATACATTAAAGAAACTAGTAATGAAATTAGAGTTTTTATTAAATGTTTTAATAACAAAAACGAATTCAAACAATTATGTTATAATAAAGCGTAATAATTGTATTAGAATTTTTATTTAATAACTAAAAATTTGAATTTTAATAAAATGTGATAATGCTATAATAATTTATAATAAGTACTTAATTATTAAAATATATATTTCATTTGCAGTTATATATTGTAATAAAGAGACACAAATTGATTTAAATGTAATTTATTGAAAAATAAAAAAATATGTGAATATTATTAAATATAAATATCATAAAATATTTTTTTTGTGTGTGAAAAAGAAAAGGATAGAGTAAAATTTGTATTTGCTTAACACTTTCCGATATATTTATATAATTTTTAAAGGCAATATTTTTATATAGTAATGACAAAAATGATAGAGTAATATCTTTAATAAAATATAATAATAATGTTGAATTAAAAACATGTGTTTTTAATGTTTTTAATTATCAATATATTATTTTATTAAATTATATGAATGAGGAGTTACTTCAAATTAAAATTATTTTAAATTTAATAATTGAATTAAATTAATTTCAATATATGTGTTGGGTATCATAGAAGACAATGAAATTAAAGTTTTTATTAAATACTTCAATAACAAAAACTAATTTAGAAAATTTTATCATAGTAAATGTAATAATCATATTAGAATTTATATTCAATAACTTAGTTTTTAAAATTTTAATAACATGTAATAACATTTTGTTCGGTTATTGAAATTGATAACATTTGTTAGAATTTGTAATCAATACCTAATAATAATTATAAATTGAATATAATTAGCAGTTGTATATTGTAATTAACAAACTTAATTTGATAAAAAAAAATTATTTACTGAAAAATAATATAGTATGAGAATATTATTAAATATAAATATGAAAATTAATAATTGTTTACTAAAACTTAAAAATTTTGTCTTCCATTCCATGACATTTAAATTGATGAATAAAGTGTTACACATTTAAAATTAATTATTTTTTGTAGCTAATGGTAATAAGAGATTTTTAATTTAATAAAATGTCGACACAACTAGCTCAT